>NW_011627746.1:97616-298490 GCF_000204515.1 Acromyrmex echinatior
AACTACAGTGTCAAATATATAATATATCAAGATTACAAACAATGGATAACACTAATCATTATTCAATTGTATATGTATCTTTTGAAATATATTAGATATCAATTGTCGTTAAGCTTTTTATTATATGTATTCAGATCTTAACTACCTACACTTTCCTATCTTGATATTTATACTAATAAAATAATACATGAACAATACAATGTATTATACAAGTATATATATATATATATATATATATATATATATATATATATCTGATCACATGATCGGGTTATTAATAGATAATTTTACATGATTCTTGGTAACATCCTCAATAATGTACAAGACGTACGCATATTACGGGATAACAACATATGGAGGTTATCATTATCTTGTTCATACAATTTATTGATACTTTAATACACACACATACTCAAAACATATGCACACATCCATCAACGTGAAGTCTACAATCGTAGATATTAAGTATGCACCATTGGACTTAATAATTTTCATATGAAAATTCATCGCATTCATTGAAGTGATGAAAGTCAATTTTCAAGTATATGACGAATGAAACATTTAGATTTACTCGTGGCATACATTAAGGATGCAAGAAAATATATTTGTACTTTATTTACTAATGCCCAATACAATACGCTAATTAGTATTCGACCGCGCGAGCCAAATGCGATCAATACAAAAAATCGAAGAAGGAACTATACGTATGAACACTGCTGGATCCATATTTCCTCTCAAAAGTGGGCTTAATGACGTCGCGGTGTAACAAGGAGATGCAGGCGGCCGGCAAATCGAACCTTGAGGATGATCAAGTAATTTATGATCGTCTTATCGTCCTCTTTCTCTCTTCCTTTCTCGCTCTTCTTCTATCTACCTTTTCTCGCCTCTCTTTCTCTCTCATTTTATTCCTCTCTACCGCGCATGGCGTATATAGCAGAAGGACGTGCTACCCCTCCAAACGTAGAGCGGGATGCTGTTGGTAGGATGAGTACCAAGTAGCAACGAGTCATTCACCTTTTATCCCAGTAACACGAAGTCGTAGCCGCGAGCGACGACGAACGACAAACTACAATCTGCACACAAGTACCGTCGCGTATACGGTACGCACATCTAGGTATCCAAACGGCCATAAGCTGGACCGTACATTAATTTCGGCGGATGAGACGGCTGGAGAGTGGAGCGTATTTATTCCGTTAAAGTTGTCCCCCTCGTTTCAAATGCAGCGGATAACCGAACGAGCGATTTTGCGATGCGCGAGCAATGACGTCGGGACCGGTTAGTACGCGTATTAAACTAATATCGCGGATAAACTCTTTCGATCATATTTAGATTAAGTTGAAGTTAAGGATAAAAAAGTACGCGCACATTATCATGTTGAAAAACAGGATTCTTTCGCTCATAAGATGTTATTCTTCTTTCGTGTTTTTCTTCCGCGGAAATCTCAAAAAAACATGTATCAAAATACAGTTTTGATCAATCTTCTATCTATATTTTCAAAATATAAACATATCTATGTTTTCTAATATTAATGAATACATATTTATTTTTCAACTGTAATTATTTTATTAATTTTATCGCAATACTGACATCGTTTTATTATGTTAACAGTACTTTTTTGCTTTTAGCAATTTTCAAATAAATAATTTGATTTGCGATTCATATTGAAACGACAAAACTTAATAAAATTATTTTTGAAGTAATTTATTTTTATCTTTTAAAATAAAATAATTTCTCATAGAACAATTATTCTTATTACGCTAACTTCTATAAATTAAAACATATTGAGTTTTTCTATCTATCAAGTTTTTCTACTTAAATGAATAATTTTATAAATTAGGTACTTTCACGATTATTAAAACTTTTATTTTATTGAATTCAAATTCATATCATTAGAATATAATGGCAAAATTTGAAGAATGAACAATGTGTGACGACAAATCAGCCTATCGGGCAATGCCTTCAACACAAACAAGGGGATTCGTTGGAATTGTTGACTCCTAAAGAATGTAACTTCTATAAACCGCGCTCTTAACTCGTTTAATAATAATATGCGACGTTTTAGCATTTGATTTTTTTCTATACATGATTCTATACATGCGAACGATTTTCTCGTCGATTTTTTTTATGAGTGAAACCTGTACGATAAGACATCTGTCAGTTGAGCAGAAATTTTTTTATCATAAAACATTTTAGGATTAACATTAGTGTTTCTATCAAGAAATACAATTTATCACTTTTTGCCATGAGTCAATATAACATGGATTTATTTATAACAATTCAGAATTCTACAGCCAATAATAATGCTCGTAATACTAATAATTTTGTAACAACATATTTTTACAAGATCATCAGTTTTACTTGCTTCGTGAAACATCAATGTAGAAAATGTATAATATGTATGTACTAGTCATAAATATAAATTGCATAGGAATATTGTTATTTTCTAGTTTCTGAAATGATAACTTCTCGATCGATTTCGCATAAGGTCAATGAATCCATCCCACTACCTAATGCCACGCTAGAAATAGTGTTAGAGGATGATGTAGCAGTTCCGCCAACGCTTTTGATAATGAAACAGCTTCAACGCACGCAATGTATTTAAAATTTAAAACATTTTTATGTAATATAATATTAACGCAATATTTGAGTAACAAGTATAAATCAATTTTTTTTAAATTACAAAAATTGGGAGGGATTAAACGTCAGGCTTACATTACTTAAATTATATTATACGTCATTTTTTTATAAGAAATTCTAAATCTACTCTGTACATTCCATATATTCCACTAACTTGCAATTCGAAGAAAACAGTTTCTCTTCCAGACAGATCTCATATATAGTTGGCGTATCAAATCTTTAAATGTTCCGATAACCTCATGCTCAACTAGTAATCCTCATTTACCGTTGATGACTAATTTTGACTTGAAAAATTCATCTGGATTCATTCGCGGTACCTCCTCTCTTTCGAGAGTTTCTCCCTTCCTTTGGTTTGTCCGATCCCACTTTTCTCCCTAAGTGAGGCCCAGTGCGAAACACTTGGGGGTTGGGCTTACGAACCGAACGATATATCGGGGGAAATTTTCCGAAAGCTCGGTCGAAGTGCCAATTGCCGCTGTAGCCGGCAGCAACGGCCAATCGCCGTTGCTCCTAGTCAGACAGGTGGGGGCCAGCCGAGACTTAAGCGAGGCCACTCGCCGTGGAGCTGTCAGAGCTCTGTGGGGCACAGTCACGCACACATAGCTGCTGGTCCCTTCAGTTTTTCCGGTAGCGTTCACTTGGTCGATCTCTCGTCTTCGGATCGCGCGATATTCCTTGCGAATTACTCACCGTGTCCCGATCAATTTGTCACACTTGGGACTGTGGATCATTTTGTGGATCAACAATCGTTTTATTCGCGTACTGTTACTCGATTTAACGCAATCGGGATCGTTTTGAAGATTTTCCGATAATTCAGGACATTTTAGAAGTCGCCGTTTTCACGAGATCTGAACACGATACTTGAAGTGTCAGAAGTGTCTGCAACGCTCTGCTAGTTTTCCAAGGGAGCCGAGTAAGAAGATATGGCTCGGCAGTTGGACCCCACCGGTCTCTACTGAAGACGTTTTTCTCCACGATCGAGCAACTACATACTTCCGCTTTCAGTATTACTGAAGATCATTATCGTCGACATGGCAGCAGGAGGATTGGACCCCACCGGTCTATACTGAAGTGCGTCGAATAACTGCGTTTTTCGAGACCGTTTATAATATCCATATCTCTTTCTGAAGGCTTTCGATTGACTTTCAATTAAAATTGTGCAACATGGCTGGACTCGATCCAACCGGTCAGTATTGAGAAGGTGAAGGAAGGTCTAGAAGAATCGAGGAAGTAGGAAGGAGACTCGAGAGATACTTCAAGGTCGCGACATGGCTGCTACCAGGGGTCTCGATCCGACTGGACAATATTAAGATATCAAAGCCTCCGAAATTTGGAGGAACTATCTTCGTAGATCGATGTTATCAATGATGGAAGAAATGAGAGGACGAGAGGAAGTCTCATCTTCCAACTTAAGGAGACTGAGATGGAGCATCCATATTCGCAAGGGACGACATCGGACGTTTCTCGTAAATGTGGAACGTCAATGAAGATGCCGAATCTGCCTACATACAAGGTAAGCTTCTTAGCTTTATTTAATAAAAATTATTAATATTAGCTACAAAGATAGATCATTACGATCATACACGATGATTTACTTGCAATTGTTCAATCAATATGTTTCGGTTGTATTAGATTTTGCTTTAATTACGACAGTACAATTTGCCCAGTGTCTCGCACGTGTTCGTCATGGTTACATAATCCGTAGTGATTCGCTCGAGCTCGTGATCAAGTCGCGACTACTCGCGAAGTTCTCTTTCGGCGGTCAACCCTCTCCCACCTTCTCGAGCCTCGTCCTTCTCACTCCTATTTACCTTCTCTTCTTGCCATTTCCGACGTAACCGTGATTGCGTCGAGGTTGCAAAAGAAGGGAGAAAGACTTCTTCAAAGATGACCCGCGCATAACCAACGATCCAAAAGGAGAAGGGAGCCAGTTAAAAGGAACGTTAGGAGGAACAGGGCAGAATGAGATTCACGTGACGTGGGATCGCTTGATTCTTTAACATATTACGTCACATCATTCTATATCGATACCTAACGCTTTGCTTTGCTTGTAACCCGTTGGTTATCGCGATCTAATCGAGATCGATGAGATAGGAGAGATCTTTACGATAGAATCCCGTAAGAAACTTACTACTGGTTGTCTAATTTTGACAGACGTAAGGTTTGACATTAAGAGTACGAGGCGACTATCTCACGTAGATACGTGTTTTATCCTTTCTACCCGGTTTTCTTGTCGCGGTTACAAGCAGGTGCCCCTCTGGGAGTCAGTCTAGACCATTCACCTCGCCATTACCTTCCAGCACATAGACCCGAATATCTTCCGGCATATAATTAGACGAGCTGTAGCCTAATTGCAATTGTCTAACTTGTAATCGGTAGTATCTTCTTTGTTTTATATATAGATCTAATAAAAAAAATATTTTAAAACAAGCTGTATACGTATCTCTGAGTTCGACGAGTCGTAATCAAGAAATCTATTAGAATTTTTCTCTTTCCATTTTTCTTTTCCATTTGGTATATTTAATGCGATATAAATTTACGCGATTTTTTCCGTTAAACGAAGTTTCAAATAAATGTTTACAATAAAACATATTCTGCTAACAAGTTTTCAATATTATTGATATAATCTCGCATATAAGTTATTTAATAATGCTTGCGCGATATCTAATCACAATCGAAGCGATATCGTGTATTGCAAATATTCGCGTATATCGGCATGCAGTCATACGTGTGATGACGTGTCGCTGAATATCGGCGAATATAATCGTAACAAAATAGAGGAATTTCGAAAAGGTTGGTCTAGAAATCGATCGCATTTGGCATTATCGATTCGCGGGCGTGTACGCGCGTCGCGTCGCTTTCGCAAAGTCACGAAATTAGTCTCGGTCCCATGGGAAAGACAAGACCCCGATATAGTGGGTATAGCCGAGGAGGAGGCCCCGGCCGACTCCTCACATGAGTCCCCGAGTTCATTGACACCACCTGAGTTTTGGGCATTCACCGTCTCGCTCGCGCGCACACACTGTCGATCGTGCTCTCCTCGTCAGGAATAAGCGATCGTTCCTTCGCTCGTCCGTTCGCTCAAGTCAAGTCCGCTCGGTCAGCCACCATACCTCTTCCTCCTCGATGACCGTTTCGAGGGATCCCCTAGGTTTCGCGGAAACAAGTCGCGATATGCCACGATTCGCCATTTTTTTTTTCCTACGTTCGCGAACGAATCAGTGTGATCCCTGCGAGCATTTTGGGGGGATTGCGTTTAATTTTCGTGGAAAATAAGATCGATCTCGAACTCAAACGGGAGCGAACGTGGGCAGATTCTTCAAAGTTTTCTTCTGCACGGTTGTGCGACCCGCATACGTGAACCTCTTCCGGGTGCGTCCCAAACCGTTCGTTAGCTCTCGCGCGCGAGGTGTGTACAGTGCGGCAATTTGCCGTGATTACTCGACGAATATTTGCACATTACGAGATAGATGTATAGCGTTATATTTCCGAAAATATAGAATGGATGTATTTTATCTTTCTTTTAATTAGGAATTGTGGCATATACAATTGTTGTACAAACAATCAATCGACAAGTGCACGTGACAGACAGTAGTAAATGATTAGAGAGTTATGTCTCGTATTATTATATATGATCAAATATCGACATGAATGCTCAAACGCGTACCAACTTGAAATAATCTATGTTACTCGCGTAAACTTGCATAATATAATAGTGTCGTGCGCATCACTAGAGAAAGAGAGAGAGAGAGAGAGAGAGAGAGAGAGAGAGAAAGAGGAAGAGAGAGAGGAACCTCATTCCTTTACTTAATGCGGCGTATACCGGAAGCGCCGTCGCCGGTTGTAATTTCGAACCGCTTCCGTTTATTCGCCATCATAATGTTTGCCTCGCCGTACGATCTTATTACCAGAATAATAGACAAATAGAAACTACGGAGATAGAATGTACAAATGCTGCTCCTGCTGCTCCTGCTGCTGCTGCTGCTGTTGCTGCTGTTGCTGTTACTGTTGCTGTTGCTGTATAGAAATACCGAGATGAGAGAGTAAAGGAGGAAAGAAGAATGGGGATAGAATGACAGGGGAGAGAGGGAGAGATGGAAGGAGAGAGAGATCACGCGTGACCTAGGACAACATACCGCGCGACCTGCATGCCAATCGTCTCTCTCTTATTCTCGCACGTACTCGCACATTCTTTCGTTTCTCTCTTACTCGAACGCGCGCCGCGGTTTCTCTTCCCGTGTCGCACCACCGCGCCGCGCCGCGCCGCGCCGCGCCGTCTTTCTTCCTCCCTCTTACGTCGTTCCTCCCGCAGTAATAGGCGTACCGAATCGTACTCCTCGTTCCGCGATCGTGACACATCGCGCGATCGTGGTTTTAGAACAAGGCGCCGTAATGCTATCGAACCCAGGCAGGCAACCAGGCAAGCAGGCAGGCAGGCAGGCAGGCTCGCGGATTTTGGCAGGCAGACTTCTGCGCGAGCTACACATCACGCATAACAATGGCATTATCGTATTTGAATTTGGTGGACGTGGTCGGATACAGACTGAAGATGGCAGGCTTGGCCCACGTATGTTTTGTACGAACTTTCTTCGATGAGCAAAATGAAAAATTAAAACGGATTTTATTTGGTGAACAGATAGTCAATTCTGTTCTTGCTCTCTATACCTTTCTCAATTAATTGTTTGTCAATCACGTTTGAAGAATGTGCGATAATTATGATGATAATATGACAAAAATGAAACGTAAACGGTTTAAAATCGAATTAAAAAAATTATTCGTTTTTAATATCTTCTGTAAGTTCTTTATATATGTATATTTAGATATAATAGTTACTCCGTAATGTAATATATATATATATGTATTATATATTACATATATTTATAAAAATATGCGGCATCTCATCACATTCCTTTGAATATATTAATCTCTGGATAGGCCTGGCAATTCTTTCTTCGAAGAAGCAATACTTCCTTCGAATAATCCGATAAGCATCGTCGCACGTGTCTGACACGTGGTCGACTTGCCCGGCAACATTATCACGTATATGAAAAACGCCGTTGTATACTGGATGGTCAGCATTCAACGGTCGGCATTGCGGCATAAACTGCCGCGATAATAGGATAAATCGACTCGATGGCAATTAACGTCGGGGTGGGCGCGTTAAGTCACGATATTCTCGTTTAGCGTGCTGAAGCGAGTGCTGAGTAATATTATCAGTTTAGCGGAACATCTCTGGCTATAGTACTGATAATACATAAAGATGCGTTACTACGACACGACACGACGCGACACGACACGACACGACACGACACGACACGACACGAGACGATCAGGTCGGCGAGGCGCGAGACGCCGCGAGAGGAGATCTGGAGATCGCGCGGTATTACGATCGTAGACGTCGACTGCTCTCGTCGTCGGTCGTCCCCTTCCAACCTCACCTTATCTCTTTCTATAGCGAGCATCCACGATCATCCTTCTCCTCCAACACCTCCTTCTCCTCCTCCTCCTCCTCCTCCTCTTTCTCCGTCTTCATCTCTGCTCCGTCCTCACCTCCTCTTCCTCCTTGTTACCTACTCCATCCTCTCCCGCTGTGGTCGCCTCTTTTTTCGGCGGTTCTCTTTCTTTTTTCTCATGTCCAGGAGATTCGGAGGTTCGTTCACCTTACGAGGTATCTACTGCTCGGACTTGTCTACTCCTATGGGATATACGCCGGGGGTATAGCTGTTTATAGTCATATAGTTAGCTAGAATAACACGCGATCAGGCGCTGTCCTAACCAAGATTACGCTCGATGAGCCAGAGCTACACCGAACCGAACCGAACCGAACCGGGGCAGAGATTCTTAATTCAACATTCTTCGGATTCTCCCCGGTTTTCTTCGCAGTTCACCGCGTTTAGTCGGCTCTTGAAAATCCTGCGTTTCCTTCCCACTCATAACGATCACTTCGTACTTGTGTCGCGCATAATGCTCAACCTTGCGCTATCGTATTCGCCATTGAGTCGATTATAACATTCTCCACCTAGCAAAGATCGACGATCCGTGACGAAGATGGAGGAAAATTGTGTCGCTATAGTACGACACAGCAATGTCGGATTTATCTTCGTTCGATTCCTGTTGCATCATCGTTTGTATCGTCGATCTCGGTATATATTCGCGTAGCCGACATCACGCGCTATCTATCACGACTATCCACGTTCGGCTCCAAGTGTGCTATTCACGCGATAAAGGAATCTTCTCGTTCGATAACCGCCGACCTTTCTCGAGCGAGAAGCTCATTGCACGAGCTCAACTCACGTACGTACAACTCGTACTTAACCATCCGCGAGTGAGCGAGCACCGAGCGGGCGAAAAAAATTTCCGAAAGGCCAATATCGTCTGCATCGTGAAGCGACTTCTAGCTAACGACTTGAGCCTAAGAGTAAACTGGGCCAGGGCCGTCGTTGTAGCTCGTGCAACACGAAATTCCCCTCCAAGCATTCGATAGTCGCATGAAAGAACGATATCACGATTATACTAGGCACTCATCATCGGGCGGCATCTTAGGATGTGTTCGATGCATCGAAGGTCTGACCAAGCAAGCGGCATAATGCCAACCAGTGGCATTTACGGCGGTAAGACCACCTTTGCCTCGACTCTTTCTCTCCATGTCTATCTGTCTCTTTCTTCTTCTCGTCTTGTTCTTTCCTTCACACCCTCGCGCGCCTTTATCTTCGTTTCTCTCTCTCTCTCTCTCTCTCTCTGTCTCTCTCCTCTCTCTCTCTTTCGTTCTCTTTGCTTCTGCCTCTTTCTCCCATCTCTCTTTTTCTCTTTCTCTCTCTTTAACTCGTTCTCGCGGCACACGGGTCTCGAGCAGCAGCTTCTTTAGCGTTCCATTACCGGTGTTCTATGGAATGCATCGGTCTCTCACAACACCTACGAAGACAAAGTCCGCGAAATCGGCTTTATATCCTCCAAGACAAACAGCGAAGCATCGCTGAACTTTATGCCTCTTTAATTGACTTATGTGTTGGCCAATGATGTTCCAATCTATTATAAAAAATTTCGGTAACAGTGAGATTTTCAGAATACGAGATATACAAGACTATAAAGATTAAATAATTAATTTATTGATATAAATTAATAAATATCATAAATAGACAGAGACATTAGATTATAAACTATTTTTTTTATTTAAGAAATTTTGTCTGACACAAGTGACTACGTTATGATATAGTAATTACGTTTGTCTTATGTTAGTTTTTGATGAAATATGATATGAACTTCTTTTAATTTTACTTAGAAATACATATATTATGAATTTTTAATATTATAACGCTTATGCTGAACATTATTCAGACAACTTCTGGAACACATATATATACATGACATATATGCCTTGTCATCACAATAAATCTTTATAAACATTAAGTTTTATAAATGACGTTATATAGATGCAAAGTAATTTTATATGTTTCTTACGCACAAATTTAATTAGGTTGTTTAATATTATTAATAATATTTATAATATTTATTCGAGAAAGAGAATAACTAATATCTTTAGAAAATTATTGACGACGTCTTATTATAAATGACCAAGAACACTAATGCTGCTCTTGGAAAATAAGCAATCACGACGTACTTCCTTGACGATTACAGTGATCCTTGGTGCGATAATTGACATACTTGTATATTTATGGTCAATGACTACGTATCTGTAGATGAAAATGGGCCAATCATGACGACATTCCCATGTGGGTATTCTAACTGAAATATACTGTCCTGTGAACGATTGTACTCGCGTGTGGTAGCGCACGTCGCGACGCTACGCGACGCGACGCGACGGTCTATGGTGATAGAAGCGCCCGCCGCGCCATCGGCGTTGGTGATGGTGATGGTGAGCGGATCGCCTTGACGAGAAAATCACGTGGCCGCGGGAAATGACTTGTTACATAAACTAACGATTATCTTGGTACTTGTACATTGCCACGTCTAATCCGACGAGTCTGACACGACCGTCTAGGCGGCCCTGTGATAGACGACGTGTCTCACGTCCGTGTCGCATTTATCACGACTGCATGCAAGAATAACGCGGTGAGATAACGGATATCGCCCCTATGAACCGACACGCGCCAATCATGCGTATGCGCGCTCGAGCTTAATTCCACTCGATCGAGAAATTCTGCAGGAGCGATAATCAAGGATAACTAGAAGTATGTACAATATTATCCTCACGTTTCGAAAAATTCATTGTTCACGAGCATTGCTCACCCACAAATGCTTTCTAGAGGATAGAGAATTGAAAGTAGAGAATCGTCTTGCGACAATCACAGAATATTCGCATCACACGAGTGAACTGATATCTACAGATGTCGGTGCACCGTTGATATCTAGGGCAGCGAAATGCAATCGAACAGTCTAGACCGCGATGCGAGAAAATCAGTGCGCGGAGCATTCACAGCTCACAGCCAGTACCCGGCGGGTGTAGCATGGATGGAAGTAAAGCCAGGAAAGTAGGTCAACATTGAGTCGGGCGAGTCCGAGAACCAAGTTCAGGGGCAAACTACAGCAGCGCCATGCTCGGAGCCACGGACTCCTCTCGTGCCTTAGGTTAAGTTTTTTTTCTCTCTTTCTTTCCCACGTCAGCGTGGACGCGTGTGTGCGTGTACAGACCGTGATCTATCTCTCGCTCTCGCCCAGGGAGAAGAGAACGTAAAGGGAAAAAGAGAGAGTACAGGAGGCGGTCTAACGGACTCCACTCTGGTCTGCCTAGTTTTATTTTTCCGACGGATCCAAGCCTGGCCATTCGTTCCGTCCCTCTCTTGCCCGCCTTGGACCCTCCCTCGCACGCGTGCACGCGCGCGTGTGAGTGCAAGAAGGGAGAGGGAGTTGATCGTACCTGCGCTTCCCCTTATTTTCTCTTTCTTCACGTTAGCTGATCTTGGCCTAGGTCTCACTAACGCCGTTGCTGCCGCGGCCGCGGCCGCGGCCGCCACCGCCGCCGCCGCCACCGTTTCTTCGAGAGTGCTTTCTCCTGAGCAAACTGACGTTGTACGACACATTTTCGGTCGAACTTGGCCCAGAAATAACTCAGTTGGAAAGTGTAAGTGAAACCCTTCGCTCTCGAATAACCGTTTCTTGCCACGACGATAGTTCAACATGTCTACTTTAGACGACTGACGTCCTCTTTTGAGCCGGAACCATGACTCGGTTGAAGTCTCAGAAGTATTCTTTACAGACACTTTCAGCAAGATACCAAGCAAGATACTGAGAGAACGCATCTTTCCTACTTTATTACAAAGTATTTGAGAAGCAATCGTAAATAATTTCAATAAAATGAATTTTTTCAAACTTTTCGAGGGAGAAGAAGATAAAATTTCTTTACTTTCATCATTTTAATTCAATATCCTTTGATACATATATTCTCCAAAAAAAAAACTTAATTTTTTATGAAAACCTACGTATAAACTATACAGTACATTGATACAGATTATTGATTGAAATTATTCCTCGTATAATTTGTCCCATACCTTGTTGATACTTTATCGTAGCTACACGAATCCTGTAACGAGTGCCGCGACAATGACATCTGCAATAACGATAGTTCTCAACTTTACCTTTCCGTTCCTCGAATTATCTTTTACTCTTCCGTAACGAAGCACAGACTAAAAGAAGGATCTCGAGCGAATAAAATGACCTCGGCGAAATCGTCACGAAGGCCGTCGGATGCGCGCGAGCGCGCATATTATACTCGCGTAGTCTACCAGCCGGAAGATATATTATATCGATTAGCGATAAAGCGCGCCTATCCACCTAGCGAGTACATACAGGCGTAGACAGGTAGGTTGATGGTGGGAAGGTGGTCGGCCTCAAGTAGACAGGATATAGGTAGCCAGCGGGTCACTCGGGCCGTCTGTTTTACGTCTTCGTACACATGTAGACGCTGTTTCACGTACACGCGTGCATACACAGCTGCAACGGCGCGGCGCGTCCGCGCATTTCAATCCACTTATCGCGCCGCATGCGAACCGGCTAAATCGCGTGCTGTTATTACACAACACACCACACGCTTCATAGTGTTATCTCCGTTTCGAGCGCGTGCTCTCGAACACGAGAGAGACTGCATAAGGAAGCGCGTGGACACGCGCGAATATAAATTAGGGCAAGGAAGGGCAAGTTTCCGATTCTTCCTAATCTTTTTAGACCTGCTAATCTCGTGCTAATCGACGCGATGCCGTGCTCTCGCGTTGTCAGCAAATTGTCCCTGAGGATACACGATCGGTTTGCCAGGGCGTGGTTTCCTATGCAGTTTTTGCCCACCTAGAAACGCACTAGGCGGCCTTCGCTGAGATCAGGATATCCCGCCGCTCGTTTCTCCCCCTGCCATTCCGGCATACATCCACTTCACCTTTTGTATTACGCTGCGCCCTCCGCGAACGCACTAGTCACTCTGTCACATTTTTAATTACTTCTACTCGCTCGACAAATCGATATGCAGGATACTAGTATATCATAATTTATCGTATCAATGTTACGTTACATCGACCGGATACATTGAAAGATAAAAATTAAAACTAGATACTTTGTTGCTGCAATATATTACACTATTATTACGACTTATTTATATACAGTATAGGTAGAAGATGATAAGCAAATTACTGACATAATCCCGTACAAATGCTAATCGCCATGCTAATATCGTTCTATTTATAATATGTATACCTCGTTATGTACAATCTAATCCTGCATTATTAATGAGTCTCTTGAATAGAGTCTATAATAGAGTCATTTTTATTGGCTGTTTCAGGAATCGACCAGCAACGACACCACTGCCGTCGAGTAGTTTCATTGTTCTCATCTCCGACGACGGAGGACAACGGAGTCTGCTCGAGAATGGAAGGATTAGAAATTTTACACTGCCATGGAAATTCGCCACCTAGTCGTTCCATCTCTTTCTTCATCACTATCTCTCGCAGAGACACGTGCCGCGACTCTCGAGGGCGAAAAATGCGGACACCCGGAAGGGATTGTGTTCGTTTCTTTTGATATTCGTGATATCAATGTTCCGTGATTCGCTGTACACTGCCGATATAATGACCCCGATAAAAGAGATGCTATTTTTTTAAAATTTATATCGCAAGTTAAGACACGGTGGCTACGCGGAAACGCAGTGAAACGCGACTGTCACGAGAAGAATGACATTTTTCGGTTATAGCCGAAAAAATTTTTGTTAGTGTCCGATACCGACTTATCTTCGCTTATTATCATTGCTGTTGCTACTATTAATCGTTACTTGAACTGTCTACCACTGATCGAGACACTTGCGCGCGCAACATCGCGCTGTTACCGTTATCGCTACACTATCAACGTTGTCACAACTAATATGTGGTATGTTTTCTGTTCCTGCACTAGATTGCACTAGAAGTCTCTTTCTCGCTTTTCGACAAGTATCAAACATATACCTATTTCACTTTAAGTTCCAAAAGTATACACTGGTTCAGCCACAGAAAACAGACCTATGATCATCACTGTTACTATATCTTTTTTCTGTCGCTTCGAATATCGATATCGTCGAGCATATGGATTAGAAAAACAGTAAAAAAGAGCAGACTGTTTAGGAAAATCCAGTTTCTTCTCTTGGCGTGGCTCTTTAGTATTCACGTTATATAAACTACTAAGAATTATACAGTTAATGTGCAGATATAAATTTAGACGAGGTAATAAATCATTTTGTTATCGTAAATAAACTTAATCTTGATTTTATTTATATAAAGTTTTACGTTTAGTAATTTTTAATATTGCATATGCTGCGCTTAAAAAATAAAAAATTAAACACGGCAAGTTTTAGCAAATTTCCGAAAAAATTAACAAATAAGTGTCGAGATTTATCCTTTTTAAGTATATTATTTTATCGATTTAATACTTAGACTCGGTAACAGCCACTGAGAATTTCCAATTAAATTTCTTAGCTTTCATTCAAGTATTAGATTACAACATACTTGAAACTAAAAATTAAGAAACTACTTATTAATGTAGCGTGTCACTTTATCAAAAAATTTACTTCTGGATCAATTTTCAAAATTTTAATGTATTTTTTTTTTTTTTTTTTTAACAAAGCTCATTATTTATATATTATTCATGGTTTTATAAATGAATTTGAAAGCGATGGTTCTCTTTGAGATCGAAGATCCAAAAAGTAAGTAAGTGTTCGCGCGCGCGGAAATCGCCGTTTATACAAAAGATAACATGAAAGTCCGATAAACTGATCGTTCGCGCTCGCGCTCGCGCGACATATGGCAATGTCCTTCGGGATTTCGATGCGAAATCGATCAGGCTCCTTTACCAGGCAATTATTATCAGGAAGCGATCGCAGTGCATACACATCGGTCGCGCATTGTTACACATAACTTCTTTCCGTCGGCTATGTCGTAATGCACGATTCACGCGTTTCGAACCACGACGACCGCGTATTTTGCATTCCTCGCATACATCGACTCGCTTGGTGCGCGAGCTCGTTGCAACTCGCTCTTGCACACGAGCACGTACGAGCACGTACGAGCACGTACGAGCGCACACGTAGAAACATAGATCGAAACGTTCAGCCGCGCTTCTGCGCGAGCTGGAGCGCGTGTTCTTCACCAACTTATATGTGTACGAGTTACCGTATTTCTCTTAATTACCGCAACGATCGAGTAGCAAATAGGTAAACGTTCGCGTTCTATCTTTATTTCTTATTCCTTAATTATTATTTTAATTTTCTTATTATCATCTTTTACCATTATTATTTCTATCATTAATCTATTGTATTATTATTATTATTATTATTATTATTATTATTATTATTATTATTATCATCATCTTTTTATTCAATTATTATTAATATTATTCTTGTTTTTTATTGTTAAGTATTTCGGGACTCTCTCTCGCGATTCTTTTTCGTTAAAACGCCGAATTCCGCTATGGGGATGGCGAGTTTGAAAGCGAAAATGATGAGCGGGAGGAGATAGTCGGAGATGCGTTTTTTTTTTTTTTTTAGCAAGTAAAGAGGCGAATGCGTGCGTGCACACGCGGGGAAGGATGCGAGTGTTTCTTTTCCTTTTTCTTTTTTTTTTCTTTTTTTTTTTAAGTACAAATGCGTGTGTGCGAGAGACAAGCGGGACCGAAGGAGAAGCGAAGAAAGGGATAAGAGATATATATATATATATACATACACAGTATATAAATAAATACATATATATATTTTTGTACCCTCCTTTTATCTCGAGGAAAATCGACACCTCGATAACCGAGACGCTCGTGATCGACTACGATCGACGCCGCGCGTCCGACGGCGGGCTTACCGTATCATATATCTCTCTCTCCTCGTCATGATCCTCGTGACCTTTCCCTATTGGAACGATCCCTAACGCAACGATCCGTAAGGCCGATAAGAGTTCGTTACTTGAGGTCACGTTCGGCAGAGAGCGTCACTAGCTTGTATTATTCACCGTGCCGTATGTCTGAACGTTACCTCGACTAAGATCCACGGCGTTATAGTAACGAGATTCTAATTTCAAAAACTGTCTCTTAAATTAATTTTTCCTTCCGCTCCCGTGCGAATCGTAGGTAGATCGTAGCTGTTTGTTTTTCTTTTTTTTTTTTTCCTTTATACAACAAAAATGATAAGTGCGAGAAAAATAAAGAATATGAAATAAGCTGTCAAGCGTTGGCGGTAGCCCTTTTTGTTCCGTCACCTCCTTCACTTCCTTTGTGTCTGCCTTCAAGGACAATGCAATAGAATTATTTCGCTGTCCGTGAACGACTTCTCGACTTTCTATGATTGAGTCATTTCTAAATGCGATGCTCTTTTTCCGCCCTCTTTCTTTTGCCCTGCTGCCTTTTTGATCGTTTTAACAGCGAGAGACTATCGATTCCTTTATTCTAAAATCTGATGTATTATATACTTATCGTAGTTTAATAAAGAGATTTTGATGATCTTTGATATTTATATGAAAAATATATGAATGAATGAACAGAATTGTGTCAAATATGAGAGACATATTTCCTATACGTAGATATATCACGATTATGATACAACTCTTATTTTATTGAAGATGCATCAAGTCATCTGTCTATGGAATCTCAGATATTTTCATAGGTCAAGAATATATTTATGAGATTTGATTTATCCGTAATTATTAGTTTCCGATAATTATTAATTCACGGTTGCCTTAATATTTTAACAAAGAATAATAAGCCTAAAAGATAATATTTTTATTGTTAATGCTCTCGCATTTTTTGATTCATTGTTTCGTTTTTTTGTCTTTCATTGCAGGCAATTATTAATAACTTTGCGTTGCAATTTACAGTCCCACCCTCTCCTTGAAGCTCTATTTAAAGAAACTTGCATTATCGGTGCGAGTATCGGTGCAAGATATCGGTGACGCCTAGGGCACGTGGCACGTACATCTCTTTTGTTTTTGCAGACCACCAGGCGACTAGGCACTAGGTTACTGGATTCTCTTCTCGGGTTCCTTGTTCTTCCCCTTCTGCCGGTATCCCCACCATCACTATCCCACGATCGCCGGCTCTCTTCTCCCTTCGATTCTCCCACAGACGCAGGCGACCTATGGTGTCACAGATGCGATATGCAATTTCGACCATATCACGCCGATACATACTGTCGATGTTGGACTTCAATCTGTATTGCTCTTTTTTTTTCACTTAACAATGCTACAGTGCGTCTATGCAAGAGCTAATGATAGGGAAATCTTTCTGACATTCGGCAAAGAAAACCGAAACTTTCGTTTGTTGTTACATTTGCATTTGTTAAAAAAAAAAAACTGTCGTTTACAGAACTTTTTATCTTGATTTGAATCATAAACTGATATCTTTTTTCAATATTTTTTTTACAATCTTTTAATATTCAATATTAATGTTATCTTGACATCTCAATATAAAATTCTAAATCTAAAATTAAAAAAAAATTTAAATATAAAATGTAAGTGAAATTAACTGCTCATTTTATATATATATATTTTTTTTTTGAAAGATAAATATAATATTTTTAATGGTTTATCTTGCGAATTAATTTTTATTTTAATTAATGCTCATAATTAGATTTATAAGGATTTATGTGCTTTTAGATAATCCAAAGAAAAATTTAATTGATTAAAGAATTCATTGTTTAATGCTAAATTAAATTTAAATAAAAAAAATAATTTCTAATTAAAAGAACCGTTTTAAAATTTACTTATCACAAAAACATTTTTGTATATTTTAATAAATTCGAATAACAGAATAATAAGTAACTTCTTATTATAAATGTGAATTGTCTACGTCAATTGATTTTACAACATTATTTATAGGTATATTTCATCTTCACATAGAGCAGGTATAAAATTAATCGTAATTGCCCCGTAGAGCGCAATAATGCTGCATGATTGTTGCAACCAAAGTCGAGGTCACTTGCAGTATTTCTTGCAAAGAAACTGTGATTGCGGGATAATAAAGTTTTTCTCAATCACGATGAGAAACGATTCGCTTATATATGCTTGTAGTTTATTAATAGATCTCTTTATGCATCTGTACGGATGCATATTTATTTAAATTGTTCTTGTGGACATCTAAGAAGTATAAGTTACAAAAGCTTATCAATACATATGTTGAGTAAGTGTACGTATATTATTATTTATATAAGTTTAAGATTATTTTTATCAGTATTTTTTCATCCTTAAACTTCAATGTTTCTACGAAGATTTGATAAGCTCGTTATTCTTGGAAATTAAGTGAATTGTTTACACTTTAAATCATTATTTTTAATATTTATATATAATCATATTGATTTTTTGTTTTTTACGTGTGTGTTCTCTTTTGATGTCACAATATATGATCTACTTTTAACAGATATGTTCAGGTATGTTCAGTTTTTCGTGAGACCATTATGGGACCTACAAAGAGGAAAGCCTTGGTGACAATCTTATGAATATAGCAATAGGAAGAACCATAAAAAAGATACATAAATATTCTTTTACAAGACGAAATTTGCAAATGCTGTTAAATTATAGTTCACGACCTTGCATTTATGTGTGATTATCTCCTTTCTAGGCCATTTTAAAGAAAATTCTGTGCAGACATTACATTTATGAGATCGATGGACGTTTGTACTGATTTATTTATTACCATATCTATAAATCGTCTCTAAAAAAAAAGAATATAAGTTTCACACATAAATTTCAATGAAATATAGTTGGTATAATGCATCAAGCCCAATAAAATTTATGGAAACTTAATTTTTAAAGAATTTATTAGGTGTTGGAATTAATTCGTAGCGTTTTACAAGTGATGGGAAGTACTTTCATTAATGTATTTTTTAATGCTCATGTGAAATAAATAACATTCTTTCATTAAAAACGCTACGAATTAATTCCAACACCTCATATAATTGAAAATTAGACGATGAGACTAAATCAAATAATAATAGAAAAACTTCTATTTTTGATTAAAGGAAATCTTAGTGCTTAATAATATTTATATGCAAATTTGCAAATATACTTTTCAGTTCTATAAATTGATAAAGAATATAAAAAATTTAGATAAATTTTAATTTTTTTTAAAAAAGCAAATAATTCAAATTGGGCTCTCGAAATATTAAAACAAATAATAAATAGAGTAAAAATATTCAATTTTTTATAAATAAAATTAATTTTTGTAAATTTCTTTATATTAATACAATCGGAGAATTTACATTATATTTTCAGTTTTTGTAAAAATTAACTACAAATATGCTTTAATTATTCGTTTGTTTATTCGGAATTTGTTCACAGTAAGAGGTTAATTTAAAATAATGAAATAATTGAGAAAAGGTTTATTAAAAGGTCATTTAAAAATATAAATGTTTTCACATCAGAATTGTGACTTAACTCGTTCACGATGCAATAATGGTGTTGTTCTGACCCTTCCTTTATGCTTTGTGCTTTTAACTTTTGTATTTCTATTAAGTGCTTCTTTTTCTGCCTATGTCATAAAACCTATTTTCACTCATTATTACGGTCGTAAATTTTATCAGCTATAATACCCAAGATATAATAATTCTGACAGTTTTGATTCGAATGGTCACACGACATATATATCTTCATAATATGAAGATAAATGTTATGACATCATTATAAAATCCAAAGAGTTCCATATTATTTACACTAATGGCGTATGATTTATTAACTATCGTTTCTTATTGTGAATTTCACAATTTATATTTGTTTTTGCATTTTAGAATTTTGTTTAAAAATATTTATTTAAAATTTTTTATATTTTATATTTAAAAACTTTTATAACGTTCGCAACTTAAAGTTTCAGTATGATCATAATGTATAATCGAAGAATGTTAATTAAAATTAAAACCAGTGAAAATTATTCTTTGCATAATCGTAAATGCTCTAATGTAAGCTTTACATTTCATTCTTAAATATATTGTATAATCATGAATAAACATAACACTGATTTCCCAGATACATGGAGATACGAGTGTAATTGTAATACAATAAATTAGTTCCTCGCACATTAATTGTTCTTTGCACTTTTTTTGTTGTGTCTTATTAATAACTTATCTGATGTTAATATCATATACATATCGCTAGCGATTAATTCGTAACTAAAGAACGTTAATTCTCGATATAATTGATGTTGAGGATATATTATATAGGTATACAAGAAAAATTATTTTTTTCATTATGCATTCAATATTTTCGTTTATTAAGTTATTACTATATCCGAATTTTATTGGATAATAGAGATTAAAACAAAAAAGATATTTGAATACAGGAGAATCTCTTTAAAGAGAAACTTATTCTTTTTAGTTATAAATAAAAAACAGGATTTAAAAGAAAATTAAATATTAACAAACTTATTACCTTGCATCAAAATGATTACAAATAAATGGTACAGCAAAAATACACATCAAACTTTATATATTCGAAATGCACGATAAATACGTAAATAATTTTGCTTGTATAATGAAATGATTGATGTATTTATATGCTACGCATTATAAATATACTTCTAGGTCGAATTTCTTTGTTTAGGAAAAGCGGTTCTTTCGTCATCGAAGACTATGAGAGAATGATCGAGTCCTTGGAAACGATCCCCGTCTCCGAAACGCGGAAGCTGCGCGTGGATTACACGGACCACAGTTAGACGAGGGTTGTGAAGAGAACGGGAGAAATGAAGGTATAAAAAACGAGATGCCGTAACCACACCACCGCCGCTTAAGGGGCAGCTTGCCGACGAGCTGACCTAACGGGACTACCGTAACCGCCCCTCACATCGTAAGGCATTAAAAAACGGGATGAAAAAAGAAAAGAGATTCGGAGGTACCCTCAACCCTTCCGCATACCAGTGTTAATCGCGAGCCATTTGGAAAGCACCTTTCTCTGATCCGGTTCCCAACAACCCCTTCCTTTGCTTTCCCTGCTGGTCCACGCATCGCTTCTACTTCGAATTCGGAGGAAGGAAAGGGGAAGGGGATTACCAATTTTTTTCATCTTCTTCCATCGTCTCCTCCTTACGCCGCCTCTTCCAGATCGTGGCCAAACCACTCGAGAAAGACTACTCTTCCTCCACCAGGTGCCTGAAATTTCGCCAGCTGTGTACTCTTCGTCACTTCCTGTTCCAAGAAGTAATCGTCTTGAAAATGTCTTAACGCCGCGAAACTTTAGTCCTTTGACTTCGCAACGTCTTTACGCAATTTATCTTTACAGTGCAACTACATTTATGTATGTCTATCCGAACAGCTCCAAAATTCGCGAATTTCAAAAGCGTTTCTTATATGTGTGCATTATTCAAATATTCTTACATGATATTGAAAAATTTGTTACGTGCTCAATCCTTTTAAAATAATTCTAAAAAATATATTGTGAATAACGCGAAGTTTTGTATAGCGAATAATTTTTTTCTTTAAATGAAGAATTCACAATTCGAATAATGCAAAAGGGTTTATTACATCTTACGCGATACTGAATACCTAATTAGCGACATGCAAAAAATAATGACGGTGTAATATTTTAATCGTCGTACGCAGCGAATGCATTAATCCAAGTGTCTCAATCGGCGCTCATGGCCACAAAGTTGCAAGATAGCTACCAACGCTGACGTGGAGGATGTTGATCAATATTAAAAACATCATCCTATGCGCATCATCCAAATATAGCACGCGATTTATGTTAATTTGAAATAATTACGTCTTTCTAAAACCGGATTTTACAACTGCTTTGTACGTTGCGTTTATTAATTTGGCATTAACATTCTCGATCAATTCGCATAAGTGATAGTTTTTTTCACGACTGAAAAAAAATGTCAGACATCGTTCCTAAATAATAAAGTAATTTTAAATGCATAAATATACATGCGTCACGTATCTTGTTCGAGAAGATTCGTTTTTTAATTTCTTGCGTCAGAATATTTAACTATGAAAGAAGAGGATATAGTTATTTAAATGAAGATATCTCGTTATTTATTAATACAGATTTATTAATAAGTCGATTTTGAGTTAAAATATTTTAAAATTTTATTTACGTTATTTTATAATATGTGTTCTCATATTCAAACCGTAATTGATATCGTATATATTTCTAATTCCTTATTTTTTCTCAGAACTCTCGTAGGACAAAACGCATCATACAAACAACTCGTTTAATTCTCTCCCCTGACTAATGAGTGTCTCCTGTATCACTTTCGGTTTTAAGGAATCCTCCTACGGCGTCCATGCAGGAATGTATAAAATCCATGACGGCACCACGTAGGAATCTCCTTTCGAATCCTCGAAGAGCGAGAACGACGAAGAAGGCTCAAAGGTTGCTGGTGGCTTGTACGCGTATTTGCTGCCTTGATGATAAGGTTGTTTTCGTTATACTATCAAACCATCTGGAAAGACGAAATTGTGCGAATATTCTCTCGTTACCCTCTTCTGTCTCTTCCCTTTCTGATATCCGCCCTTATATCCCTTCCTCACATTTCTATGGCATTTATTATTTTTATCTCTCTTTGTCCGTTTTTTTTTTCACTGTCTAAACCGCAGATAGTATGCGATGGACCGCGGCGCACTGCGAACGAACTCACTGACCCCTGAAAATATGCGGCTAAGCAGAGGAAACTTCTGGTATCCTAAGCACCTCAACGTTTCATGGCGCACCGATGCGTTAATCGCCAATATACGAGCGTATCGCGAATATAAGCGATATGATATGGTAATCGCGTCGTTTAATATTCCTTATTAATCTATCCGTCGCGGTTATGGAACCGCGGTACCATACGATAAAATAATCGGCCGATGCCACGCATTCCCGATCCTTATTCTATGGTAAAATCGATGCCGCGTACCGACTTTGGATCAAATGAACTAAATGAAGACGTCTGTGCGAGGGACTTTTCTAAATAATTATAGTCGCCTGTGCGCCATTCATTCGCCCGATTAATTTGTCCGGCCGACGGAAGACAGGCGCGATGCATTTGTGATGAAGATTCACTCACGATTTGCAATTTATCATCGGCGTACGATCCTCACGCGAAGATCGAAGACGCGTTCGTCAAAGACGAGTTGAACTCGATGAACCGAGCCGCGATGGCTTTCATATGTTACTGGTGGTCTACAGAGGGAGGGCACGAAAGCACGCGGTATAGAAAGAGTCGGTTACATTTAGCAAACACGAAGTCCATTGATCGACTGGTAACGAAAATACACGGCCGTTCCTAATTGTGCGTGTCGCCATGTCTAGACATTCCCGATTAGCGAGGAGAAGCATTGATGTTCATTCATTAGTGGCGCCAAATGCGTTCGCTTTCTCTGCTCTCTTGTCGATTCTGACTACTTCGTATTTACATTTGAAACAATCAGATCATAGAAACTACGGATTATAGAAATATTTATATGAAATTAAACCTGTGTTTTTTTAAATTAGAAGTAAAGGGTGTTTTTTTAAGCCTGATAGAACTTGAAATTGTAAAAAATAAAACAAAAAATTAAATTAAACAGCCGCGGTGGCCATATGTCCGAAATCATTTTCAAATGTTAATGCCATGCATTGATCTTTCGACTAAAAAAAATTTTTTGATTATAATTTAATTTTTGTGTTAGTTTTTACAATTTTAAGTTCTATCGGGCTTAAAAAAATCTATCGGACTTAAAAAAACACCCTTTATGATAACTATTTATGAAAAAATACTTTTAATATGTAAAAAGAAATTGAATAATTAAGTCTATTGAAACATTAAAGAATTCTGATCTTTTTGTTAAGTATAGAATTAATATATATATATATATTGATCGTGTTCGTAGCATTTAGATAAGCCTGCTTTGATTATGTAAATTGAAGGTCACGGCTGCCTTCGTGAAAAATGCCGATGACTCAATGGCTTGCCACACGGCGTAAACTGAAAAAAAAGGAACCGGCAAAAGACACAGGAGAATCGAACATAGAAAAAGGAGCGAACAGTACGCCATCGTCCTTTCGCGGCAAGGACAGCACAGGTTCCTTTTCTCTGTGAAATATATATTGAAATGTATCAAACCAGTTTGCTCGTCCGCTCCCACTAAGATCGTTATATCAAGAGTCGAGTAAATTTTGTTTCCGCAACGTCAACCGTTTGATACCAATCGCACGTGGATCTGACAATGGAGATTGCCTGGACAACAATGTACCGCTCATTTTAAATTCTCGCGTGTCCATCGTCTATCTCCATTCAGATAATGATCGACCGATCATGAAAGGAATCCGCTCGAGAATCTTCAGAAAAATCGACACGCGTTTTCATCCATTCGTATTTTATTATTTGTAAAAACACAAGAAAGCAAGCCGGAGATTGCAAGCCCTTTACGACCAACCCTTCGTCCCAAAACCCATCGATGAACGGTGAGAGAATCAGGAGAGAATAGAGTCGTTAGTAAGTGCCAAAATAAATAACTTAAATCGCTTGTCGGCTTTTACCTGTTTCCTGAAAGATGTGCACCTTTCTTTCACGGGTCCTATTATCCGACATTCGTCCTACCTTATGCTTTCTTTCAAGAATTCGTTATCGACGGTATTAGATCTAGCCGGCAAAATATTGGCCGTGAAACGATCAAATTTGCTGCACCTAATACGATAGAAAAACATTCGACAGTGTTTCTCTTGAGAAAAATTTGCAATGGCGGATGCATGAAATGTCACGTCGTCTCGGTATTAAATGTCGTCCTGTACTACGTAATGCAGTACGCAATAGTATTATCTTAAGAAACGGTTATAATAGAAGTATCTGAACGTGTATCTCCAACATTTCTCTTTATATACATATGTAAAAAGTGAAATATTGAGAAACTTTAACAGCTGATATAATATGTTGCATGTGTGTGATAAATTAACTTAAAAAAAATTTTAATCGATTTCAATAAAAGATTTGGAAAGCATTGCGTCAAGAATAATGTAATAATAATTAAGGAAACCCGAATTATTTAATGATAAAATCAAATATTTATGCAAAAGAATATTGTAAGCAATTTACTATTATACATAAAAACTTTTAAAACGTGTCCATTCTTGAACCAAAACCTTTTTAAACTTTTCTTTGTTAATAATAAAATGAAATTAAAGGTTTAATATTATCAAGGTTCTATATGATTCTTTGAAAGCAGATGAAACACACATATATTCATTATAGAGTAAAAATAGAAATTATACCTGGAAAAAGCTACTAACAAGGGAAGTAGAAAATACCTGTAATCGATTATGATTCACACGTTATTTCGAAGGTCGCGTAGATGTAATTGTTCCGGTATGCCTGGCTTAGGACATCTTCGCGAAAGAGTCACATTAAGAGGAGCCTGTTAAGAAAAATTCGCCGCGGCATACACATCAAATGTCACATCATGCACTATTAAATGTCACCATATTATACGAAGTAATGGTATTATTCAAACTAGCCATATAATTATGATAATTGTACGACAAGGTTCGCAATACGCAGCGGGTAAATGTGAGATTTACATGCTTTATTAAAATTCAATTGGTCACGCTTGTTGTGTGGACACACTTATACGAAAACATTATTTAATGAGCTGAACGATATATACGAAATTGCACAATTTAGCAGTAAAGCCGAGGTGCATAACCACTGCATAATGAGTTTGCCGAGTGTCGAGACGTCGAGTATCAATTTCACATTACATAATAGAGAAGAAGAGAAATAGGAGGCAAGAAAGAGACAAACAGTCAGAAGTGTGTCTCGCATCCGCGCTAATCCACACAAACTTTCTTATTCCGCCCCGTAGCCTCGCTTCCGGTTGTGTAACAGGCGCCTACGCCACACGTTGCATCCACCGCATATATACATCATTCTCTTCTTCTCGTTTTCTCTCTCTCTCTCTCTCTCTCTCTCTCTCTCTCTCTCTCTCTTTTTCTTGTCCTTTCCGCACGCACTCGAGCACCCTTGTTGCACGTTATATGTACCTTCACAAAAGATCGCCAGTTTCATACGAGCTTTTTTAATAGAACTCGTATAAAAAGGAAAGCAGAGGGTATACACGAGGAAGAGAGAAGACTCGTGCAGCTTGTCGATAGTTCGACAAACGCTGGTGGTTTTTTTAGTTGCCGACCGACTGTCCATATACCAGAAATAGGGAATACGAATGCAGGAAGTAACGTATCCTGTGCGACCGATAGCTCAAGGGCCCTCGTGCGCTCTTTTCCTCGTCTAGATCAATTTACCCACCTGCGTAACGTATGTCCCTTCCTGATATATCTCTATACGATACGTCACGTCAAGGAGATTGGGAGACTTTAATTATACTATATCTTCCTGCTGCGCGAGTAACGATGCTTCGCTCATTGAAGTGAATGTTATCGTTAAGTATTACCGCGAGTATTACTGTTATCGTTAAGTATTCTCGCTGGAGGTCTTCTTCGTGAGAAGAATGATCGCATAAATAAAATGTAAATTGTAAATCATCCGCGAAACTGGATCGCATATTTTGTTTGTCCCAACGATGTAAGCAAAATCCAAGCAAAATCTAAGAAATCGAAATAAATGTTCCTGATCGAATTTGTTCTTGTGAAATTATTTTATTAATTCGATTCCACATCGTTATTTGCATAATTCAGATTGTAAATGAGCCGGATACAAAACGAAGGAAGGAGGAGCGTGGTTTTGGTCGACCGTGAGAATGTGGTCGCGCGAAAGAATCTGAAAACCGCTTCTTTCGGGGAGTTTCGGAAGGTATTAAGGGCGATCATAGGAGGAATATTTTCCGGGAAGGGTTACGAAAAGCGTTTCTATTCTTTTAAGAACACATTTATCATGCGTTTTTGACAAGAGGAACAAGATTGATGAATCTGAATTGATCATTTTATGTTGAGAGGAAGATATAAGAAATCTAAAAAAAAAAGATTAAATGATATGAATTATTTATTCGAAATTTATTTAAAAATAGAACAGATATTTATTTCTTTTATACACACACACACACACACACAACAAATTTATTCTTTTTCATGAAAATTATTTTTATCATTATTTAATTTAATTTAAATAAATAATGTTTGCACAAAAATAGCACACATCTAGGCAAGTTGTTTTCGCATACGTAATTAACAAAAAATAATTTTTTTAGGACATATTTAATTTTTATGAAAATATATTATAAAATACTAACAATAAATTATACTAGATAATACTATAATATATGTAACCTCTCATATTTATGTAAATACTTGAGTCTTTAGTGAAATCTAGCATTTTTTGTCGGCGGTAAAATCTCCCAACGCGATGAGAAAGAACTTATAATGTTTTACAACGCGGAAATGCAATAGAAATTGAAGGTATATTTGAAAGAAATTTGCAATCTAATAGCACCAATCATTACGCGTAAAACTTGATCACGACGTGAACGATTCTTTCTACGTAATCGCTACATATGCGTCATATGCGGGTACCCGGAAACTCTCCGTTCAACACTGTAGATTATTAAAATAATACACGTACTTTTTCAGCAACATTGTTAGCGTAATGGAAGGTTTCACAATCGCGCACGATCTTGAGGATGCGATAAACACGCTTTCTAAAGAATATGTGCCCTACTCGACACAGGATATTGGCGTATGCGGAGGCAAATTGCTTAGTAAAAAGGGATCATATATAAAGTAGACGCATCCTGCTGTTGATCCTGCAGATCACTTTATCTCAAGCGTTCTCGGACGAAGAGAAATCGCGCTTTCGATGAATCAAGCTGATGCGACTCTTCTTCGCTTTCACTGATTGCTTTTACTTATTTCAAATATGATATAGCGATGACATGGCGAAACGCGTTGGGCGGTCTCTCTTGGAGAGAGAATCGGTAAGAAGAAAAAGGATCTGTTTTCTGCAGGATTATCCTTAAAAAAAACTTAAAGCAAGTTGCTCCAAAAACCCTAAAACCTAAGAAAGACTTTTTCTTGTGTTTCTAAGACATTTTAAGTTTTTTCTGACCAGCGGATATTGAAAATCCTTTTGGTTAGGTATTACCCTAATTTTACCTGATTTTAGCTTACCTTGGAATGCATCAACTGTTAATGTGTGCCTTTCGGTCAATGTGGTTTTTTTTTGATAACGAAGAAAAGTGAAAGTGAAAATATTGCTTTAACGAAAAGAGGGATACTTAAACTGCGTATTGTTGAGAACAAACAATTCAAAAGAAAATTATTGGCGGGGACAAAAGAATTTAAATCCAGACAAGTAGAAAATCAGGTTTATGATTTCTTTATTGTTAGAATATACACATAAAAATATATCATAAGCATTTAATATTATAAGTAACAAATTATGCATAATAAATTTTGGTAATAGATTGTAACAAAAATTAAATACACGTTAAAATAATCAATATGTATACTATTTTGAATATTCCAATTATTCTAGTTTATTATTTATAATATTCTGAAAGAACACAATTAACAATCTTGTTATATCTATTGATAGAATAAAATAATTTTCTGCCTATTAACATCAGAATGGAAGATTATTTTGAATGAAAATCAATTATTTGGAATTGTCTTCATAATATTTAAATATAAATAAGTTAATTATGATTATATGTTTGTAATTTAATATTTATAACATAACACTAATGTGTACTCAATGAAGAGTAATTTTTTTACAAAGAAATACAACTATTCATAATAAATTATAACGGTCGATAAAGAAGGTAAGTTGTATGATCCATGGATCATCCTGGATCGTTTCAATGCGCCATCTTAAATTGTTCTCTTTACTTGAACATGATATTGTAACGATATTACCAACTGAAGAACCTACAGTTTCCAAAACTTAAATCGTAAATGTTTTCTTAAATAAAATATATATTTTTGTTGATAATAACATTAATATCGTTATATATATTATTTTTAATTATTTAAGTGTATTAATTTAAATTCCATTCTTGATAATATTGTAATTATATTGTTTAAAGGATTAGTGACAGACTTTATATACATCATAGTACGTAGCAATCATCTTACAGGGGCTTGATGGATTTGATGAGAAATTAAATTTCTCAAATATTACATATATTCTACTAAAATAATTAATTTTTTTTTAATTTATTCATACTAAAAGAAATTTAATTTATTCCCTTAAGAAAAAGTGTTTCAGTATATTGATCACTATCCAATAACTGATGATATTTCACCAGTAATTGATGAAATATCATCACTTACTAAGCATTTAATCAGTTTTTCCTAAGGATTTATTTGACATATTTATTTGAGAATATTACAGAAATTTTATAGGAATAAAATAAGAAAAAAAAATGTATATGAAATATCAATTTATTATAGTACAAGAAATGCTTTTATTAACAAATGTAAAGATAAATAATAAATAATTATATTACACGAAAAATAAATAGTCAATGTCCACCAAAAAAATAATTTTATATCGTAAATGTATTTGGCAATATATCTGTATATTGACAATATACAGATCTTTTACTTATATATTGTCAATATCATTCACGTATTTTTATACTTTGATGTTCATTGTTGATTATTCTTTGGTGTGTATATGTTACACTTAAAGAAAAATAATGAACGGCTTTGTCGATGTTTCGAATAATTTTCTAAAAAAATTTAAATTAATTCTAATTGCGATATATTCTGAATATCAGGCAATTAGCATATTAGAATATTACGGATTTTTAAACTTAATCCAAAATTTAATTAGCGCAACTAATTTCTCGATAAGTTAACAAATCCGCTCAATGTAACTTTTGTTGAATCGACAAAACGATTCTATGATTATAGCCGGCATAGAGCCGACAGTCTTTGAATGGCGCTCTCGTTAACGAAACTGACATCGCAATGTCATCGATCGTCAGCGAGCTACTTGATTATTTGGCGTTTCTTTGGTCGTAACTTATTTGCTGACGTACGATCGGGAATGCGTTTACAAGAGCAATATCGGACGATTGATCGATGCGTCATTAGAGATTTTAGGACGAGTTCAGTTGTAATTCGTTGAGCTGCTTGAAGATGAGGACGATGAAGAGGATCCTGCTGAGCTGTATGAATTGGAGCTGCCAGGCGAGTAATAACTATAAGCAAGGTTTTGGGCCTCCACACCATTGGTTGGCGTCCAAACACGGGAATAAGGACCGTTACCATCCCACGTATTGGCGGGATCGTAGCTCGACGTCGTCGAGAGCATAGATGGAACACCATACGTCGATGCCGGTTCCATGGTCATTCCTATGATCGAAAAATTTCACTTTTCACGCATTCTATGAAAATTACACGCAAGTGTAAAACCTTTTGCTGTAATTGTTCTCCAAAATTAATACAAATCTTCATACAATATCTTTTTTATGTTTTAATAAATTTTGAAACGTTTAATAAATTATAAAATAATATTCTTATACAAAAAAAAAGTGAAATTATTCTTATCATTCTATATAACTGCTTATGAATTAAGAAAAATGAAATTATTTTAAAAATAGCGATATATAATTACCTATAATTCTCATAATAAATACAGAATATTCTTTATGTTAAATATTAGAGACATTACAATATAAGTATTTATATGTATATTATATACATACCCATCGGCATCATCATGCCACCTTTCTTGAAGAATTGTATAGCAACAAATCCAATCACAATAAGAATGGCAAGCTTTGACAGGACAAGAGCTTTTAGAGCTTTTATTCCAATAATAGCGACAAAAATAGGCATTAGAGCCTTTAACTTCAATTTAAACAGCAGCAAGAACGGTAGCAGAAGTTTCTTTTTCAAAAGTCCTCGAGCTTGACTTGTATCTACGTCATTGTTCTTAAATTCAATGTCAAGATCAGCCAGGCTTCTACTAGGTCTGTATTTCAAATTTGCATCGACAAAAGGTAAATCAATTCCGTAATCGAAACTCTTGAGATATTTCAAGGTCCTAGCGACGATCGCCTCGTCAATAGTTTCGAGCGATCTCGCTTCCGTGATGGTCCCCAATTTGTTATCGAGACGAGTCAAAATTTGATGCTTCAAACAAGACGTCCAGGATTCCATCTTTACACATTCGTTCAAGGAATTTATCAAAAAGTCCTGATTAGCCGCGCAAGATCCAATCAACAGAATGATTGCGCCTACTGATGCTGTCAGTCGCATGTTGATATCCATTTTCTTTCTTTGGCACGTTTTGTAAAAAATTATTTGAATTATCCGTGTTTTCTTCCTTGCCGTCTCGCGTGGATTTCACTCGTTGTTTGTTTTCGCGGTACCGCGTGTCAATAAAAGCAATTGATCGTCCACTCGTGCAAGTGAGCGATCATCGGCAATCGAACTGCGACTGACGGAGGAGTGGCCCGTCCCTTTTATTTAATTTGTCCCCCTTGAATCTATGTTATTCGGTCGCGCATGTCGGGAATCTACGATTGAAGGGAAATTATTCAAATTTCACTGGCATAGAGCGTTCGTACCTCCAATTCCCCCCCTCAAACTTCCCTCACGCTCATTCACTCATGCGTGTACATGTATCGATTGTTGTGCGTCGCGTACGTTGTACATGATGGCATGCAACGCATACGGGAAACGGAATTTACGCCTCGCGTCTCTTCACCTTTGCGAATTTTCTTACTTGACTCGTCGTAAAATGCTAGGCGCCGTTTCGCGTCCCATATGCCTTCTACACATAATTATGATTTAACAGAATGAGTAACTGTAGGGACTCTCTTAAAAATCGCAAGCCAAGCGTATATATATATATATGCTACACAGATGCGATACTACTATTCTAGCGTTACGATGCAACACATTGTTTTACGATAATTACAATGATTTATGCACTGCTTATGATGCCGTACACTTGCTTCATGCATATGACATCATGAATTGCAATAGTATTCGTTGAGAGAAAGCAGCATAACGTATAATTAAATTTTATTATGATGATAAGAAAGATAAAAATTTTCGTTATAAAAAATTAGGAATTGTATATATTATACATTCGTTACATTATTTTAATTCTTTATAAAATATTGATAACAAATTTTTGTTCTAAATATTGATTTTTAAAGTTACTTTTATTTTCTAATTTGATGTTTATATGCAATACATTTGTTTTCTCCATGAAATTATGAAACATACTTTAATTATTTTGTTTTCATATTTATTTCTATTTTTAAATTAAAAATAAAAAAGAGATTTATTATTGAGATATATATATATGCATTTGCTAAGTATGTTTGAGCACTCAGATTTATTAATTAAATTATAGTAAATAAGAATAGTTATAAAAAGTTATAATATAATTATCACATCATATACAGTAACAACATAATTAAATATATAGATACAAGCTGAAATTTTAACTCATTTATTTTTATTTACTTTAATTTATTCAATCTCCTATTCTTCAAAATATCTTAAAATACAATATATCAATCCATAGATGTGGACATGATGTAAACATTCATACGAATAGCTAAACATAATACACATATAAGTATATTGATATATACTTTAGATGCACGTATAATGTACATACATATAGATTTTCTTTTTTTCATAAAAATTGCAGGTCACGTAATATGTTAAAACAGTGAAATGACTTTTTTAAAGTAGTGATTTCTCCAATCACTACTTTCGTAAGAAACGAAAGTGATCATCGATCACATTCGCATATATGTGTGCACGATTATATAGAACTTCTTTAAATCTTAATTAAAACCTTACAAGGTTTTATTAAATGATTGATTAAAAATGTAAGCATTTTATTAAATATAAAAAAGAAATATAATTATAGTGTTAAATCGGTCATGAAAATACGATATAATGTATAGATGAAATGATTATCTAGCTTTTTCTTATAGATCATTAAAAATAAAACATTAATTTAAAATAAATTACTTATATATTTTTACGCTTTATATATTTTTTTAGAAGAAATGAACATTCTTAAAACGAGACGCATTGAACCTTTTTCAAAACTTTAAAGATGCTTAACTGTTTTAATAAATAAATAATGAACAAATAATTAATCTCTAATTTAAATCTATTTCTTTCTTTTAATATAAATTGCAGTATTTCTAGTTTTATTATGTACATATAATTTTGTAAAGTAAAAAAGTATATTGATTTAATATTATAATAAATTTAAGAAAACATTAATCTGACTAATCATTTTTTTCTTTAATAAATTTTAACATTAAATGGTAAAAAAGCGACATTGGAGAAGCAGGTTTTCAAATAAGCATAGATTGAAATGATTTGCAATAATAATTTATTAAATAAACAGTAAAAATAGGAAGCTAAGTATTTTACAAAAGCATCTAGAGGTCGATAGTGACATTAAGATTGTGCATGAGCGGAATATGCGAGATTGTGCGCAAGTTGCGACGTCGAGAGTTGATCCTGATCTTGGAAAGATCTGTATTGAGTTTGATATTCCCATCCGTGAGCAATAGGTGCAGCGTGAGTATCGGCGGCAATTTTTTTGCAAAGTTGGAAGATGGCCATGCCGACAGAAACGATGAAACTGAAGAAAGAGAGCTGCAGAGCGTTCCAGGCCTTCAAACCAAGCACACCTATGGCTAGAGGGATCAGAGTCATCGCCTTCAGCAAGACGAACACAAGTATAGGGACAATGACTTTCTTTAGCTTGGATCTACGAGCCTCATCGACAGCACGGCCCTCGCCGAACTTGACGTTGAAGATGAGTTGATCGTCTTCGATGTTGCGCGAGCTCACCTTCACGGTGGAGTCTAGTGGCAGTTTAAAGGTCACGTCGTGAGAAGCCAAGTAAGATTGTATAGTATCGAAAAAAGAACTTTCGCTACGAGCAGACGTTGTCTCAATGGGGTTCGAGTTATGTGTAACTTCTACTGTTTCAGATATCTGCAAAAATAGAAATAGTAAAAAGATTATGTTAATGTTATGTATAAGTTATTTACGGAACTTTATTTTTACAAAGTGATGACAATTATTATTTATTTTCACAAAGTGAAAAAAAATAATAAATTAAAATCTGATAACTGTATCACATCCACACACATACACACACTATTTGAATAATATATATTATATTAAAGAGAGTTACCGATACTTACCTTGAAGTTATCCTTGCTGAAGATTTGATCGAGCAGATTAAATACCTTGAACTTCATGCAAGCAATCTCGTCGTTCTTCTGCGAACACTCGGACCTAGATTGATCTACCATCTCATCCATGGCACTTTTCCAGTTTTCATTCTTAGTTGGTTGTGCAGCAGCCAACGCTAGTAGGCCGCATAAGATGAAGATCTTCATGGCGGTTAACAGAGAGTATATCCGTTCGTGAAGATTCCTGAAGAAAATGTTGAGTTGGACACTTGTTCGTGGATAATGAATAAGGACGATCGTAGCACGACGACTGATGCCAATGAGTTGAGCAGTACGGTATTTATACGAAGGCCTATCGTCGAATCGTACAACGCACGTTGAAGAATCGCGTAGCACGCTCCCCCGAACACTCCCCCACTTCCATCCGGGCGTGGATTTTCTTTTCGTTCAGTATGGTCTTCGATTATTGAGGCCTCGCTACAGATCATGCTACGACTACCTAATGAGGGAGGATAGACTGAGCAAACGTGAGATCGCGCGACACGCGGCACGCGACGCCGAATCGGGATGGTGTCCCCGATAGGTTATACATTTCGCTCATGAAACGCGATGGAATCTATGATATTAATGAGCAGGATTTGCTTTCCACGAACAATATCGGAAGACCTACTTATGATGATAGTCGTTCATGGAATATATTTTTGAAGCATGGCTTGAAATTAAATTTTTTATAAGCAGCTAGATTTTATAATCAAATTTGATTCATCCAGGTGAGAGCGGATTTAAAAAGTTATTAGAAACGATAGGAGGATAGAGTGACAACTTTTAAAGGTTTCTATGATATTATATAGAGCTTTATCATTGGATAAAATTGAAATTTTAATTTATAGCTAATATAAATTACAGTACATAATAATTTTTTTGAAAATAAGTATAAGAGATACAAAAACTGATGTAATAATAAGTAATCAGATTATTTAATTTAATCTTTATTATTGTAAAAACAATATTTTGTACTAAATAATTATGACTTTCAATTTTACTTACATAATTTATTAAATCCTTCAGTTCTTTAATAATTTGCTTGATCTTTACATTTGTGCAAAATGCTAGCAATAATTCTAATGATTTGAATGCAGGATACAAGAATTTGATATGATTAATTATTATAAGTAGTATTTAAGTTACAGATAAAAATTAATTTTGAATAAAGGAATTCAGATGAAAGGAAAGATTAAAGAAAAATGAATGAGTAAACAGTGTTTATTCTAATTATTTTTAATTATTTAATCCTTTTAGTCATTCTTCTTTGTAGCAAATAGTCGGAAGTCATGTATACATAGTAAGAATCCTTGACACCAAGTTGTTGTTGTAACATTGGCATTGAATCAATCACTCATTCATATCACGATCATGCTTTCCACACCAGCGCTAAGTTAAAATTCTCTCCTGTCTCTTCATGTTCTCTTCACGTCTCTTTATGTCGTTAACCTTATATCTAGACGTTACTAATTTCACCCTGCCAGACCTAATTATAACTCCTGAATCTAAAGGAAAATAGTTTGTTCGGGATACATCAGCAATGCGCATTGCGTGCGAGTTTCACGTGCGCAATGCGCATAAGGTACCATTGAAGACTTTTCTCTCTTCCTGCCCGACTTCTTCTTTATCGTAATAATGAAACGACAACTGGAATTTTGGGTCAAGTTTGCATAAATATTTAGGCCATCTATCCGATGAAATATATCGATTAATATCTTTCGTATTTTGTATAAATAAAACAAATAGATAATCTATTTATTTTGCTCTCAATCTGTTTACTGGAAACAAATCAAGTTTGCGTATGCCAACAAACATTCCATATATAAACTGTAAAATAATCCCTGTATTACTATATATATTAGGTGTTGGAATTAATTCGTAGCGTTTTACAAGTGATGGGAAGTACTTTCATTAATGTATTTTTTAATGCTCATGTGAAATAAATAACATTCTTTCATTAAAAACGCTACGAATTAATTCCAACACCTAATATTTAATTTTCTAGAGAAATAATATTTTTAAATATTTAAGGATTGAAAGCAATTTGATAGTACAGATTACATAAACCAACAACCTGCATAAAATTAAAAAAAAATTTTACTTGAAACAATTCTATCTTAATATTTTTTAATGTATTTACGCATTTTTACACACTATGTTAATTTATTCTATACATATGCAACCTATTTTTCATTTATTTGTTTATTATTTTTTTATAAGTTGTACTATTTTTTTACTGCTAAAACAATAGCGTTTTTATATATCTGAAGAAAACGATAGTTTATATATGTATTAAAACAGAATGGTGAGGCCAAAGCAACAAAATTTATTTAATGAATTCATGTAAAAATTTTTATTTTACATAAATAATACAGGTGGAATACTAACAATAAATAAATATTAAATAAATCTACGCATGATAAAGTGATAAATTTTGTTTTACACTTTTATTTCCTATAGGCTCTATAAGGTCCGTGAGCTGCATTGTCCCAATGAGGGGGGTGTTCTATAGGTGGATGTCCGTAATGAACAACTTCGTAAGCAATTTTTGGTTTAGTTAACTTGAAAAGTATCATCGCTCCGCTGAGAACCATCGATAGAAGACCCAAGGTCAAAGCTTTCCATGTTTTCAAGGCGATGAGGGCAAGAGCAAGAGGTACTAAAGCAGTAGCTTTGAACTTGAGACCAAGTAAGAATGGTATCATTACTTTCTTGACGAAACCACGACCTGCAAGTATAATTAAAATCTGCTTAAAACGTTCAAGAAATCTTGTATTATTAAAAATTATGATATATTTATAGTTATTTTTCGTTTCGCCATTAGTTTGTACTATAAAAATGCAAATTGTAAAGTACAGAATGTAAGATAATGTCAATTATCGGAAATTATGCTATTTGTATTAAGTTACCTTGTTCAGAAGAATCATTAAGAGGAATTGTAAGACTCTTTGGCATGCTGTCAACTAAAGATCTGGGGACGATGCTGGATCCCACAATCGCTTCTGGTAGTTTAGCTTCAAGCTGATGGCTTGACAAGTACGCATCCAATTTCTCAAGCATCATTGTCCGGAGGAGTTTTCTCTTGGATGGATCTGTGGCATCGTATTGTGAAGGAAAATAATCTTCCGCCTTATGCTCTGGCACGTCACGAGATTTAACTATTGCTAAATCTTCCGTAAGTGCTAATTTATCTTGTTTAACGGCATTGTTGATGTAAACTAACACTTTCGGTTTAACGCAAGATAACATAGATTCGCTATCTGTGCATCTGAAATATTTCAAATTCATATTTTATATAAAGCATCATATATTTATAAGGTATTACTTTTTAATCTTAACATTTTTATTTGATTTAATACATATTGTTTTTTATAATTAAAGAATTATAAATATCGAAGAATAAATGTAACTTACCTGTGATAAATGTCTTGCAAGACATCGAAGGTAGTTTCTGTTCGTTGTGCATTCGTGAGAATGGCCAGAAGGGCTACTGACGCAAAAGTGGTTAAGATCCTCATGACGGTACCACCGATTCGCCAGACTAAACACCGAATGCCAGTACGGTCGATGTCAACCGGGTTTTATAGCTGATGGCAGCCGCATACGGTCGATGAATTTTGATCACGGACGTGTTGCTGGCTGGTTGAAAGAAAAGAAGAAAGCCTTATTATCTAGGGTGTCAGTATTTTCACGACTTTGAATGCCGTCATCTTTCTAGAATAATTTCGATTTCGATATCTACACGAAATACTAGTTCTGTTTTTGGATTATGTCTGTCAATAAATTATATTAAAATGATATTTATTCAGAATACTTTTCAATAAATTCGTAATTTTTCTGGATATTTTTACAGTGTGACTTTTACTGCTTAACAAAATTTAACATTTTTTTCTGTTTTTTGCAATTAAAATAAAAAATACAATACATTTACAAAATATATTCTGTTAGATGTATTAGTCAAATTATAAAACGTTATAATTTTATATGTGATATGATAAAAAAATTATAGTTTTTACTTTTTTCTTTTCTTAAATTTTAAATACTTTAATTTTAATGTAAATTTTAATCAAACGAGTAATTCATAAATATTTTAGTTTGAAGAGCATAATATTTAAATAACTGTATTTATATTTTATAAAATGTTAATTCTATCTATTAAGATATATTACTAATTACTTAGTAGAGAGAAAAACAAAAGATATAGAGAAACAATTTTACAATATTATGATATGTATTTAGAATGATATTACATTTTTTATATTATTTTTATATTTACTCAATTTAACGATTTTTTTAAATGCCTCTGTCAATCAGGAAATAAAATAATAATATAATAATGTATTTAAATTAATTTATTAACTTTAGTAAATAAATTTAATTATTTTAATTATTATTATTATTAAACAGAGTAAAAGTTACAAAAGTTACTCACATAATTACAATTTAAAAAAAAACGAATAAATATTTTAAAATATTTATAAGGGATTTATTTAAATATCCTATATAGCTTATATATAAGAATTATTTGCTGTTAAAAGTATCGACTACAAACAAGATGTAAGGATAATACATATGAAAGTATAACATTAATTTAATGTTTCATTGCGCATAAATTAATATACATTCAGGCCATATAATTAATTAAAAGTATTTATTTTTTTACATTGTTTTTCGATGTATTAAGATTTGTATGCTTTGAAAGTTTAACATAAAGTTTAATAAAAAGTAATATTTATTGGGTATGGCACCCGAATATGTTACAGTAACTGATTAATTATCTACAAATAGTTCTTACATAATAAATACACTCTTAATTAATTTTTATACAACATCACACGTATCATGCAAAATTGTAAAATGTTTTTAATATATCTTTAATTTATTAAAATAGCATTTTTTAATATTTTTCATACTTTGCATGTAATTATAAAAGAAGTCTTCCTGAAATTATTTAATTAATTTGTTTTATAAGTAAACATTCTAAACTATATACATGTATTACATTTCTAAAGAAAGTTTCTTTTTTTTTACTTATAAAATACTATAATAGATCTTGTCCGAATTTTGAATATGCATGCTGTCTAAGCATATTTTTTTAAATTTTGACTAAAATTATTCCATTTTAGTCGAAATTTAAAAAAATGCTTAGATAGCACGCATATCCAAAATCAGGATATAAGATGTCTTAAAATGTCTTACATATGTTGCAATTTTGACATGTTCTGTGTGGGCACAATCACAATTATTAAAGTTATCCTAATTTTAAGCGAAAATTACCCTACTTTATTATTAAAACAAATAAAAGTTGATTGCTCACATAATTATCATACAATTTTAGAAAAAACGAATAAATAGAATTCATGTTATGAAATATTAAATTAGTAGGGGAAAAGATTGTAATAAAAGGGCTCCTGCTAACATTATCTTCTGTAAAAGATTTTTAACTTGTTCTTAGATAGATGAAATTATAAAATAATTATTGCTATGAACAATAGTTACCATCGCGGCCTTTTTGTTGACAATATTTATTTATTATGACGTAAATCAAAGTTTCTTCGTATGATTTCCAAGTTAAGTTTAGCATGATTTAAGATTTGTCAGTAATGAATTTTTACTCTATTAATTTTTAAAATGTTATTCTGCTGTTTTGAATATGTAAGAAAACTTGGATAATTTTTTTGTTGAAATATAATTAAATTTAAATTTTTTATTAATGTTTCTATATTGAGCCTCCTAACAAGTGGCCCTAGGATTTAGAAAAAAACATTGAAAAGCATTATTTTCGCTAAAAATCTTTATGAATATCATTTTAATAATTTTAAGAAATCTCTAGAGGTATTTATGAAGCAGGAAAGAAGTGTAAACACATTCACGAGGGCAGGACGTAAAACTGTTTCTAAAAGAACGTATTCATGAAAAGAAATTTTTGAATTTAATAATATCTATTTAATAAATATATTCATAATTTTTCATAAATTTAATTTCAATTTAGACTTCATGAGAAGTCTAAATAACATCAGAAAAAATCAGCTTCTATAAAAATATAAGAGAGAGTGCCCACTTCTCTTACATCGCATTCAGATAATAGATCTGTTTTTTATTGCTACACTTTCTGAACTAGTACACATAGTGCAATAAGTTGAAGTGAAACAAATATACGTTTGTTTCACTTTAACTTATTGCACTGGTTCAGAGTGCAGCAATAAAAACAAACTTAATGACATCATAATGTTTTTTTCATTTGAACAATTTTTTTCATTTTGTGGAAACTGTCTTAATCATTTTAAATGTGTTTCATATTAAACTTAAATAAATTATATTGTTTACAATATTATTAACTTGAATACATAACTAAAAAAAAAATGGCGCCCACATTATCACTTTTTCCTCTACAATTTCTCCTGTTATTTCTTAAAATAATATGAATTTCGAAATCACATGAAAAATTATAAAGCTCGCTTAACTCATAAAATGCCACATAATCCAACATAATGTGAATCTTATTATCTAACCATATTTAATAATAATATTATTCTTGGAGACAGTGATCTTGCTGACAACGCGTCAATAAATTAAAAACTTTGACGTGCCATCACAAAACCGATTTTACTCCTTACTAAATTCGATCATTAAATTCGAAAAATTGACATAAATAACGTAAACGTAAAGTATAACGTTCAACGTGTTGATCAGCATCTTATTAACTAAATTAATTGCTAGGATTAGTACAGTTACAGATGGACCTGTCTGTAGGACACCTCAATTTTTGTCTAATAGGAAAATTAATGTTCATATCAATTCGCACGCACGTCTTATACATAATATATTCATAAATTAATGCATGGCAGTATATCATCGGTCTTCCTTATAATGATATTGCGCAACGTTATGACGCTGAGCTTCTAATATAATTTCTTCGGCCTCATTGAGCAAATGTATATGTTCTGTAGTATTCGTACAAACATCCGTTACGTTTTAATTGCAGATTATGTGAGCCGATATAAATTCCACATTAGGAAGTATTTATTCGTTATTACTATGACACGGATACGTTTTGAGGCAATCTCCACCATTTTGACCGTATCTGGCTGCATTCATATATCTATAGAACTTCTGACTGGACGTACTTCCTGTTACATCTTGCCTGAGTTCTTGCGGATCTCTGAAAAACACATACATATGTAATTTTTTTAATTAATCTTCAAAAGATATAATATTGTATTTCTAAAAAGTATTGTGAGAGTTTATATATCTCGATTAACGTGCTTATTTTGAGCCGCATCGACCCGATTTATGTTGTCTTCCTTGCTCGTTAGCGGATAATTCAATATACATACATTGCTCTGAAAACGTAATTTTGTTGCTCCTAAATAGAAAGTTACTTTTCAAACGACTGTAATTATAAGCGGATTACCCGACGAACGAAACGGAACTGTGCTATATCTTCTTCCGGTCTATCGCATAGTCGACTCGACTAAAAGTATTTTCATTTCATACTTCATGCCAATTATTAACATTCTAAACAAGTGTCAATATTAGATAAGATTAATATGATGCACGAAATGGCATTTATGTCATTAAAAAATGGCAAAAAGAATGATATAAAGAAAAGAAAGAAAGAAATAGAAAAAAAGAGAAAGATCGAGAAAGAGAGAGAAACCAAGATGACCCGATTAACGTTGATTCGGAGCGCGCGGGCGATCTCCACCTTTCTCTTTGTGATGTGCGATTTAATCGATAAGCCACGTAGTTGCTATTTATTTTATACCTGGAAAGTTCATTCGACACGAGGTTACTGTGCGGTGAGTAGCCCGTTGGATTTTTGTACATGCTGCAAACAAGCATCTCTCTGCACGTCTCCTCATAGAATCTCAATTGTCCAAAGATTTTCTCTAGTCGATCGATTATCGGGCCGTAATACTCGTCTTCTGTGTCCTTTCGCGAGATCGACACGGGAGAAGATGCGGCAGGTGTCAAAAATCTCTGGGCTTGATTTGGGTGAATGTTTGGGCGTACGTTTGGCGCAAATATCGCGTAAGAGTTCTTTATCGGTGTTTTCGCACCAGACACGAAGCCTGGATTTACCGAAAGTATAGCGGCGGAATTTGGCTGCGCTGCGAGTCGTCGGTATCCGGAATAGACCAGATTGTGGGCATTAGCCGCCATTGAATTGTCTAAGTACGAAGATGCGATCGGTTTTATGTTCGGCGCATATTGAGACAATCCGTATGGGCCTGAATACGCAACTCCCGAAACTGAGGTCGGAGTTGGTACACGAGTTAGGGTTTGACTGGACTCTTCATAGGGTTCGTTCTGAAGTTCGATACCCCATTCCTTTAGTTCTTCCAAATCCTTCCTATATTGAATGTGAGGATGACCGTAATGAGCGTCGGTGAAACCGTCTAAAGCGTCATGAGAGTGATCGTAGTACGTTGGGACGGGTACTGGAACCGGAACGTGATGATGATGATGAGCAATCTGAAATAAAGATTTAGATTAATTGTAATATTTTGACATGAATTAATACTGATAAAATTTTTAAAGATTTAGATTAATTGTAACATTTTAACATTAATTAATACTGATAAAAATATTTTATACGAGTATTTTATAATTAAAATGCGAATAATTCGCACGCATACCTGATGATGATGATGATGGAACTTGGTGGCTTGGTTTGAATAATAGCTAGAGCAAAGCTTAAATATGTGAGCAAATGCAGGAATAAAGAAAAGCAGCAATTTTAGGAAAAGTTTCTTGGCAGTTCCCACACCGAAGAGAAATGGTATTATGAATAGAAACTTCACTTTAATTAACTTGATAATTAAAAGGAGCGCCAGAAAACTGGTCAACAATTTATTTTGTATGAATTTCTCTAAAAATAAAATAAGACATTATAATCTCCAGCCTTAATATTATATAACAAATATTAAAGAATTTGATTTTTCTTACTAATTTTTTTAAAAATTCGTCCTTGTTCTTGTACGCCTTCAGTTCCAAAATCTACCCTGAGCAGTGCGCCGTTCTCGTCTATCTCGCGCGGGCTTATCTTCATTGTGGCACCTTCAAAGAAAAATTGCGGAAGTTGAATTTCATAATTACGAGTTGATAAAAATTTCATCGTTTTCCGCCGCAGAGCGTTCGTAATCTCTTCAAGTGGCGATTCATCATTAAACTTTCGACCTTCTATCTCTGCTTCTTCGGCTTTATTTTTACAATTGTCCATATCGATATCTACGATATTTTCGTGAACATCGTCATGATTTTCTCTCTTAGGACACGTATTATAAGTGATATTGTTTTTCGTAAGTGTAAGACCATCGAAAATAGTGATATTGTCCCTTTCGATGAATGCATTATCAAGATACGTATACGCATTTTTTTGTATGCAAGAAAACGTCACTTTCTTTTTACAATCCCTAAAAAGTCCGTGCCAAAGCTCATTTCCGGTCTCATTGACATTTAACGTGTTAAATTTTAAGAACTTCGCGTAGAACCTGAATTTTTCAGTACTAAATAACTCCGAATACGACAATGTTATCGAAAGACACAACAGGATTAATGTCGTTCGCCGATACATCTTCAATATCACTTGCGAAGATTTAACTACATTTAATGTATATGCATATATTTTATTTGACTTTTGTTTATGTATGACCAGAAGTATGAGGTAGCGTGCCGGAAGTACTGCACGCTCTGAATATATATGACCGGCACTAACTACTTATTTAGTAACACGAGCCGGTACACTTTTGATTTCGCGAAAGGGTCATCATCGCTAGTCCACGTGCACGTCGGATTCTTTGGTATCTACCCGTAATCGTTACACACCCTTCCTACTTATTAGAATCGTCGTTCAATATCGATTCTCCCTCTCTTCTTCGTGACCGAAAACTTTACCGCGACCTTCTCCACCTCTTAGCGACATCGATGGTCCTCTTCTTCACGTTTCGATGCGACGTAAGCTCTGCGTAAGTCGCTGCGGTCACGTTGCATCGCAGACGTCAATCGTCATGCTGATCACCATTGTTCGCATCGCTATCATCACATATGATTTAAATTCTCTATGCACTTTGAACCGTTTTATCTTCTTCACTCTCTTTCTTTCTTTTTATCTCGTTCGTCGAGACGCGGTACGTTCAATCTCTCGCTTTGCACTAACCACGAACCTCTCCGTTCTCGGTTACAATTCACCTGAGCGTCAAGTGTGTCAAAGGCCCTCCTACTCCGTCAGCGAGCTCCTCCGTGGAAGGTCATTATCGTCTCCTCTCGGACTGCAACCGACCAGGCCTATACTTATATACGCGCATATTTAAGACTGTCCTGTTCTTAACTGTGGAAATAAATATGCAATAAGGTACTTTTTGGAAGAGCTCGCACTGTTTCTCAATCGAATTTAAATGTCACGTCTGTTCGTCCTTTCAATTTATAGAACAGAACATTTTGAATATTCAATAAACATAAATTATGTATGTCAATTATAATGTTTTATGATCCAATTACCTTATATTTTATTAGCATAATTTAAAGATTTTTTTTTACTGTAAGTATATAAATGTAAGTTAGAATGTAACATGCTTTTCTCGTGCACGAGATAAGAATTAAATAAATTAGTAAACTTTATTAAATTGCTTTAAAAAATTTGCTATTTTTATCGTAAACTACATGATGATTTATTATTGGACATATGTTATAAATTTGTATTATATAATGTTATAATTATTATATAAATGTATAGATTTATAAAATTTAATTATAATGTATATATACATATATATGTGATATACAACATTTTTTATATAAAAATTGTTCGCGACTTTTTTTTGTAATTTATTTTTTTGAAAAATAGTAATGACAAGTTTTTTTCCCGTAAACAGTTAGAATATAATTAAACTATTGCATATAGCATTTATACAAAGTTATATATATATGAGTCTAGTATGCATCCCGGTGTAAATCCAGTTTAACTTCCTTATCTTATTTAAAGCAAAATAATAACTGGATTTTAAATTAAATTTTTTATTAAATGCAGTTATGTATTATTTTGAACATAAAAAGCTCGATATTACAATTATTTATTTATTTATTTTAATTATTAAAATTGCAAAGTGAATCAAATTAACCGTAACACAATAAATTTATATATCTTAAATATAAATATAAAACAAGTGTATATATATATATATACATAAGTACGTATTTGTAGATATATTATAAATAGCACTAAACATTTTTCTTTTTTTAATTGTTGTTTACAAAAATAGCAATGTATCTTAATAATATGTACATTTAAAGCAAAATATTTTTTTTTTTATTGAATTAGATATATTACAATTTTATGATAAAAGGAACTATTTCAAAAATTTAAATTATCTAAAATAAAATAATTTTTTGTGATGTTTAAATAACTAGCATTAAGAAATAATTGAGAATGAAATAATTAAGAACATATTTATTTTTTGCTAAAATGTGAATATAATTATAAATTACCAAATAATTGATAAATGTATTCGATTTCATCATAAATTAAATTATTTTAATTTTTAGGTACATATCATATTATATATCGGAACATATAAATCGGAATATACTTTCAGATCCGTTAATATAATACAATCAGTAAGTCACAAATTAATGACGTATTCTTTAGGCTAATACTGCATCATACATATGCCGTATCTCTTTACCGTTACGTTGGAATAATATTAATATATAAATGTAAATGTGTTAAAAAGTATAATAATAATAAGTGATCACAAACATCATTATTAAATGCGCAAAAAATTATGTTAACATAAGTACTCTTAAAAATTACTTATTTATTTTATCATTAACATGGCAATACTTTTACTCTAAAAAATAATATTATTTATTTTGTAACTAAACATGTCTTTAAAAAGACATTTAATCGAACAAGTTAAAAACCTGCTTTATAATCAATACGCATTAATATCAATAAAATTTATAAAATAAACATCATTTTGCTACATTTCTCTCATACTCTCCAATCGCTTTTCACTAATAAATTCTTGGTGAAGGTGTTCTCCTTATTCCAGCTAAAGAGGAGAGAAGTAATTTCAAGAACATAGAATTCCAACCTATGTCAATATACCTAATGATAAATGTATCTTCTTCAGTACATTAATAATATTCATAAGCGTCGATTTATATCAATATGATAATCATTGAAATATGAATTTGTATGCATCCATTATAATATTTAGATAAATACAAAATCTTGAAATGTTTTAAAACTTGATTCTTACTTTCTCCATTTTATTAGATCAATTTTTTACAATTTTATAAATATATTAAATCATTATATTTTTTCCCCCTTCCCCTTTCTTTTCTCTAAGTTTAAATCTTAAAGTTTTATTTCTATACATACAATAATATTATTATTAAATGTCGGATTCTTATTCTGTATAATGTGCGTGTAAAAGTTTTCTGAATAAATTATTTTTCATATGAGAAAGTTTTGTGGAAGTAGCGCATTTATTTCTCAGAATCTGAATCCCAAAATATGGAGGTCAAGTTCATATTCGTATCAATCTCTAAAGAGACTAAGTTCAATATCTCTCGGAAGCCATTGACCAAGATGACCGGGTGGGCCAAGCGAGAGGACGCAGTTTGACCGAATAAATTCCATTGACCCACTAATGTGAGGCGCTCGATAGGTAGGTAGGTAGGTTGAGGCACATGACCGGCTTACACGTTTGCCGAAAAGCGATCGTAAACACGCGTACACACACAGAAAGCGATATTCATAGTGTGTGACAGAATTTTACACTAGAAATTTTGTTCCATCACAGAGATTTGTCTTTCTTCCGTTGATGAATGCAAAAATGTGCACGCAGGCACGCACACTCTCTTATTTTACCTTACTTCTTTAGAGCTCTCGATACCCATGGAGGAACAAGGGGCTCGTTCAACATTTCAGCGTAACCTAGTTATTTCTTAGTCATAATTTATCGAATGTAATTTATGGGTGACAAGATTACTAATATATAAATATTTTCCATTTTATAGAAATAAAGACAGCAATAATATTAACATATATAATAATAATATTAGCATAAAGTTTGTGTGCTTTTAATTTGCCCACTTATAAATAATATTATTATATAAAGACTTATTTATAAAATTTCTAATATTAATCATATGTTAACTTTAATTTAATTTTAATTTATTATAACAATAAAATTTTTAATATACAATCAATACTGTACGATTAATTTAATAAAATAAGTGCATCAATTACTAAAAATAAATCAATTGCAAAATCTATCTCAGATAATTCACAACACAAATAATTTATTCTTAAAAAAGATTGTAATTTTTCTTGAATGTTATAATATTACGACGCAAATAGTATCTTTGATAAAATTTAATTCAAAAGTTTTGTAATTTTGTAATGATTTCTATATTTTTTCTTCCAATTTCTCTGTTTTTTAATTATTATACTGAGTCGTATTTGCTGTTTTTATACTTATTTGTCATTATCACGAGTTCTATCTTACAATTTCTACAGATAAAAACAGTTTGTGCCGGTCTGACTGTGGCGGATATTTAGATATGCCAATCGCTTGTAACTATGTTAGAAAGTATTTTGAGTTATAGACATAGCTGGAGAAAATTGACAATTGTGAATCAGAAGTGTAAACTTCAATGGCGACAGATCCGACGGAAAGTATTTGTCTGCGATGCATCGAAACTGGTTTGTACATGTACAAAGTGAACCAAGCAACTAGGACATGCCACATATTGGGTGAACAAAAAAATTCAGCTTTAACATTTCAAAAATCCATTGTATGGTAATTGATTACGATAATTACGACTGTAAAAATTTATGATCTTTTAATAATCTACTAGGAAATCTTAGAAAACGCAATTTTTTTATTTTCTCTAATAGCATATGAGAAATTACATTAGAGAATAACATTTTCAAATTATCTTTTATAAGGATTCTACTTATCAGAGTAATTCAAAATTTTTTATGTATAATTTTAAATCCAATAAATAATATAATTTTAAACGCGCATTAAAATTATAATAATACATTAAGATATTACAGTTAAGAATAGATAAATGATTATCCGTCAAAGCGTCAATCATTATTTTTTCATACTCATTTTTTGACGAAGAGTGACAACATTTACTCACCCACTTACCTGTCTCCTACTTTTTATCACAAATCAGAGACATGCGAATGCAATATTATCGCACCGTCTCTGACGGAACAAATAGCCTACTACACATTGCCTCATATTATGCAGGACTGCTATACAATTTCCGTTACGTCAACTGAGAACAGGGAAATGGCTTTCGACTTTTATAATAAACTTCCAAACACAGATAAGTAAATAAAAGAAAATATATATGAAATACGTACACAGAAATAAATATCAAGAATAAATACATGTACTTGTAATATGAGTATTTAAGTTAATATTAACACAAATATATTATATTATAATTTGTCTGAATATCGAATTTTCTCTAATATAGAAATAATTAATCTTGCAAATACTTTATTAATATTTTTATAAAGGATTATAAATTTTTATTTTTTTTAAGGACAGAAGTAAAAATTATATTATAATAATATAACTATAGTAGGCTAATGAGAGTCAGCAACGGCGCAATTATTTAGTAAACAATCAATAATCAGATGTTAGATTGATGTCTTCTTTATTTTGAACAAAATAATATATAATAGTAAATTGAATAAGTAAGAATATTAAAGCCTATATAATGATCGAAACTGGATCTTTAATCTTTTAAAATAATTCAACGTGAATTATATAGTGTGTGCTATATATATTATATATGTACATGCATATATACCATATTTGTATTTCGAAGTCATTCGAACTGCGCTCCGAACTTTGGCTTTCCGGAGTTATAAACGTAATTAAACTACTATAATAATATCACAAATTAAATTAAAATTGTCAAGCAAATTTTAATAATTTTGATGTTTAATCCACTATCATATTAAAAAAATTAATGTGCTGTTGTGAAAGTTAATGTGCTGAAAAACTGTAAATAAATTTATTGCGAAAAATATTATCTCGGCCGGAAATCGAACCCGGATCTCGTATAAGCGTCCTAAGTCTTTAAACCACTGAAGCCTTAGTAATATTCTTCGCAATAATCGGTATGTAGGAACAATAACGCATTATTACGAAGAATATTACTGAGGCCTCGATAGTGTTAAAGGCTTAGGACGCTCGTACAAAATACAAGAGATCCGAGTTCGACTTCCGGTCGAAGTAATATTTTTTGCAATAAATTTATTTATAGTTTTTCAGCACATTAACATCTTTCTAATACCGGATTAAACAAAAAATGAAAATTATTAAAATTTGCCAATTCGGCGCGCAGTTCGAATGACTACAAATATGGTATACATACATGTACATATATAATTTACATTGAATTATTTTAAAGATCCATCTTCGACCATTATAAGCTTTAATATCTTACTTATTGTGTATTCACATTACAGTTTAATAAATCATTTATTATCATTTATAACAGTAAATTAGAATTAGTCATTATTGCATAGATTCTTTTTAACAATTGATCCTTGGATGCGGTAACATAAGAAAGTGATCCTCAGGCATAAAATTAATAGGCGCGTTGCATCTATTTCTAGAACAGTGGGAATCTTCTTTGTGTCGAACGGCGCGAAACACTTTCGCCGATTTTCCTGATTAGTCGCGAAAAGTAGTGAAGCAGTCAAATAGCATCCTGTTGATCAGTAGGTTACCTAACGGTGATTGACAGATAAGCTTGCGGTTTAAGCAGGCGCTTCCCCATCAAAGAAGCTAAAGGAGAGCGCTCCGAGAAAATCAAATGTGCGACCATAAACACGCATGCTCATGCATCGTCCACGGCTGACAAATCCGTCTACCGTTTCTCCTTTCAAATCAGATCGCGTTGCCACCGAAAAGACGTGTCGTGAGTTTCAAACAAATAGTCAATGTATTAATGTAGGCCGATCATCGCATGAGTAAAAACTTCAGACAAACTTAAGAATTTCGTGTGTAACATTCGCAATGCAAAGTATAACTCTAACACTGAGTTTAATAAACCAAATAAGTAAATCTTATTTAATTAAATTAATTCAAAGATACACCATGTATATTTTTATATATGGCGTTAATTTACAGCGCTAAAATAATGTTTTTAATATGAAATTTATAATTGTGCAGTGTCTTTATTTTTCATGTTTCTTACAACTTTTTCTTAAATTTTAATTCTATTTAACAAAGAATTGTTTTATAAATTTTATTGAAGAATGTTTCTTAAATAATGATTAAAAATTAAGAAATTTAATGAAATTTAAATTTCTTAATTTTTAATCACTATTGTAATTGTTTTTATAAAGTACAGATAAATGTGCTGGATACCCTGATAGTAAACTACGTCATTTTGTCGTCATTTTGTTTGCTAAGGTAAAATAAATAAATAAATTAACGAATTTCATCAAAAATAAAATTCCAAAACAAAATCAGCTGAAAAATTTAAGTGATATTTAAATTTTGAAGAGATTTTAATCTTACATATCTGCGGCCACATTTTTGTCTAATAATATGCACATATGTCGAATAAATAAAGCGATGAAATAAGATTTATGAGGCAAGAGAAAAACCGTTATAAACATAAATATGTTTTAACCGTTCTTCAAAGTAATCCGTACATATTCAATCTTAAACTTGATTGACTATAGGAATAGCTTTCGACACCTAGTGTCGATGTTCTTCATGCCAAAGCCTCTCAATCGGTATACCAAGTGTACTCGATAAAATGGATTCCGTATACTTCCAGTAACATTCAAGATCAGTTACTTACTAGAAAGTCGTAGAAAGAAGCTTGAAAGACTCTTCAAAAGATTGCGCCACTATTTTGCGCACTAAAATTAATTAAAATCTTCTATAAAGTATAAATACTTTTACAAAATTATTATATTATTATAAATTTTTCACATATACAAGAATAAAATAAACAAATAATTAAAATGACATATTTCTATTAAAAAAGAAAGTATTTTTTTAGATACTATTTTCATTCGTAATTTAATTTTTATTTTAAATTACTTTTTACAAAAAAAGTATTTGAAATATTATCAGTAAAATAAATTTTTTCACAAAATGTGTAACAGTTGCAATACCATTTATTGAAAAATAAGTATACATGATGATATATAACTAATAACTGAAAATCTAAATTTTACGTAACAAAGGTATATTTTTAGGCTGTAATTCGGTTTGCTGCAATTTAATTTCTTCATTTGAATTTGTTGATAATACATTAGAATTTGTTTTTTCAGCTGTAGCCTGCCACTCATCCATATATACCGCATTTATTGCGAATTCTGGAGTAACAGATTGTTCCGTGGTTGTCGTTGTATCAACAGTCTTTTCAATTACATTTACAATACTAATAGGTGGAGTCTCGTTGAAGATGAAACTTCTTCCTTCTGCATTTACTATCGCTTCTGATTTCAAATTATTCTTTGCCGAACCGGTACTTACGTCAGTGTCCCCGTCTTGGTGGAAAGCGGAGTAGCTTGACGTGTTCCAATTAGAAATTCTAGAACTTGAATTTGTAATTGATGATGGTTCTTGATAATCCTGATAGTCCAGATAATCAATACTTTCTGCATTTGAAATAACTTCTCCTATCATTGGAATGCGATTAAATCCATCCGCAATTTCTGTCTTAGTCTCTTTATCGTATATCATCGGTCGTTTGTGGAAACTACGACCCCATCCTCCTGAAGGTGAACCATAACTACTTGATGGTGGTGGACCGTAACTACTTAGTGGAGGTGCACCATAACTACTGCTAGTTCCGCCACCGCCACCGCCACCGCCACCGCCCGCAGATTTTGTAAGGAGTATTATCTCTTTGTAGTCTGGAAGCCGTTATGATATCAAAGATGTTAATTGTTACTCAATACTTTACAAGAGTATTATTTAATTTTACATCACTTATAGACTTTTTTGAAAGAAAATTTATATAATTAACTTCTTACATTATAGACGTTAACAAAATGCTATTTATAATTATTTAAATTTTTTAGTAGAGCACCAACCAAAAATTAGTGAGAGCATTAAATTAATTATAATTAAATTTTAACAATTAGATACTACAATTAAACAAAACATAAAAACGGCAATTTTACCTCCTCCTCCTCCTCCGCCGCCTCCTCCTGTTCCGCCGCCTCCTCCTTTCCAAGAATCTCCTCCTCCTCCTCCTCCACCTCCTCCTTTTCCGAATTTACTCATCAGCATCATCATTGAAAGCATTAGAGACATTCCGCCCATCATCATACTTTTTAACGACATTAATCCTATCATATTGATGGAAAATATTTGATTATATTTTATCATAATTAGATACAATTTTAAAATTGTGTATAGATATAAGCAAAGATTTTTATATCATAGAAATATGTTTGTACGAGTAAGAGAAAATATATACGAACGAATATAATAACATTACCTATGAGTTTCATTTTAAGCATCATCATCATGCCCATCATCATCATCTTGCATTTTCCGCCTTTGCCCCCGCCACATCCACCACCTTTCTTTCCTCGTCCTATAACAAATCACATTTAACAATTTACTGTTATAAGAAAAAAATAGTTTCCTGAACAACGTAAAAGTTCTAAAAAACTCTAAAATCTCTGAAGATCTCTTACAAGGAGGGACTACGCTCTGCTCTTCACCGATTTTGATCAAATCAATTAAATGATCATTACTCTGCTTCTAAGGCCTATTAGCGGGGACGGTTTTACAGGTATTCACTTGGTAAGCTCCTCTAACATCGCTGCAAATTTGATCAAAATCGGTGAAGAGCGTAACTCCTCTCCTTGTTACACCGCGATAAATTTTAGCACGTATACGTTACTTAAATATTTCTAAAATGTTCACTTAGTCTATACTTCATTTAATGGCTGCTGTGCTAACCTTCTGCTACAGCTGTCTCGTCAAACATCATATCAATTTGATTCTTTTCTTGTTTATTATTCCATCTAGGCAGCATGATACGTAGAGTAAAGGAATCGAAGAAATCATCTACGCTGCGCTCGATACTGACGTCCGAGTCATTCATAGATCGAGCATTGGATCTACGTGTTACTCTGGTCTTCACCAACTTTACATCTTGCCCAAGTAATGTTATTTCATCGAGGCGACCTACCGTTTCTATGAAACGGATAAAACGTTTCTTGATACAATCAAGCGAAAATTTGATAATGCATTTGCCTATGTCCTTTACAGGAAACTCCGGAAAATAATCATCGTTCTTATTTTTCACTGAATCATTTTTAGCCGATGGAACGATCTTTAAGTCGATTTTAATGCCATTCTTTTTGAAGTTAAATATTTGGCGTTCGACTGGTATCCTATGTAATGTCGTATCAAAAATGTAATCCTTAACATTTCGAATCTCATTTTTTTCGTACGTATTCACGTGAATCACGCACGTGATCAATAAATAAAAGATGAGCATAGATTTAGCACTTTTGCACGATAAAAAGTAAACGTTGATATCAATTCCAATGGCGATGACAACGAAGATAAGTTTGGGAGAAATACTGGCACTGACTGATCTCTGGGTCATGACAATCGTTTATATATATTGAGATTTATGTCATTCGCGGTATTCTCCCATCGTTCTGTCACGATTGTCATTACTCGCAGCGAGACAAATAATAATCCTCTAATAACAAAGCTGGTAAATCAAATGGTAAATCAAAATCATTTATCAAGTTTTAGCCACAACCATGGATAGCATACGTAACAATAAAACAAATATTTCCAGATACTGCATTGCGATCTGTTGTAATAAACTGACACGCTTACACAAACATTTATTGAATAAGACAGTGACAGTTTGTGCCACTTCTAAATTAATTATACCTGTAGAACAGCAATTTAAAACTTAAGGATTTCAAAGTTCATAATTGAAACAAAAAGACGAGGATAGAAACTAATGATAAAAGCATATTTAATAAATATGTCCGGTGACAAAATTTGTATTATTTAATTTATAGGAATGTTTGATTATAGTATTTTATCATTGCTTTTACACTTTCTGTTTATTAAGAGAACCTGATTAATTTAAGAAGTTTTTTTAAGTACTTTTTGTAGGAAAAATAATATAATTATTATTTCTATTACATTAACAAAAATAATTAATAAAATACATATTATAATAGGATTCAGGCGCCTTGAGAATTGCAACACTTTATGATCTGATGCAAAACTGTCGTCTAACAACCATTCTGGTGGTTTAACGTGGTGAAGGTGCTGGCCTTATTACTTCTTAATTGTCCGTACATTCACCTTCAGAGATATCTATGTTTAACAGTAACGTAAATGTAATTACCGTAACAGAAAGTACGTGTACTTTTTAGCGCGTGATGTATTTGTATAAATGTATTTACGCCAGATAGGTAGAAGAGTTCAGCATAATTTCTTCATTTAAATTAACAAGTTCCTGATGATTATCGCTGAACAATAAGACAAATGTTTATATTATCGTAGATAAAATGTATCGTGCATACACTGCAATTTATTTAACTGTTGCAGTTATTATAATAATGACAATACTAATGTTTTTACAAATGTTTTTTTATTATTACAACTTTACAATAACGAAATAAATATCCAAAAATCATGTACATGATCGTGGGCAACTCTGCGTACTCGGCGATGATACACTTTCTCGATAGGTATCAGTCGAAAATGCAACAGTAGCCGCAATAAATACCTATATGACTATGATAATAAGGGTGATAATTTGTAGATCAATGAAATGAAATTGTACGAGATCTTAGAAGGTAGAAAGTGATGGCGAAGAAGAAAGATAAGAGATGAAGACAGAGTAAGATGAAAAAAAGACACAGACAGATAGAGAGAAAAGTTGATAGTGCTTGAAAAAATGAAAGAAAAGAGACAGCAAAGAAAGTCGGTGAGGTAGAAATGTGCTAAAGATTTTATCATGTATCAGTGGTGTGCAAACACCTTGAAATTGATTAGATGATTTTAATTCTGCAGAAGCGATCTACGATCGTGCGCGTTGCCATATTTCAACACGGCCTGTTGAAGAGAGTCATGGACGATATCAAGAGACCTTCCGTATCCGGAATGTCCGTATCCATGTCCGTGATGCTCCTCTGAGCTGTGCGTGTGCGAGCTGGAATATACCGGTTTGCTAACAATTTCGTACGTAGTCTTTTTATCACCACCGCCCGCTAAAGATTTTAATCCAATGATAGCTGACAACATCAACGCCATGAGACCGGTCATCAAAGCTTTTCCGGCAAGAAGCGCAAGTGCACCGAATCCAATAGCGCCAAGAGTTCCCTTCATCATCATCAGACCGGCCAATAAGCCGCCATAACCGCCTTTGTCTTTCTTACGTCCTATTAAATATATAATCGTTATCATTATTATCTTAAATTATTTTACTTTATATTTTCTATATGTATGTATAACAAAACAGAACTTAGTGATTTGAAAATATTATAATTTTCATAAAAAAAATTATATGAAATTGTAAAATGAAACATTTTACAAATCGATGTTAACTGACTCTGCGAGGATTCATTATTTTAATTTACAGTTTTGCTAGATAAACAGTGAAATTTGGTATTCTAACCTGTTTCAACATTTTGGTTGCCGCCCAAGCCAAGTTGTGCAAGTGCCTCTTCGTTGAAGCTTCTTGTAGCTTCAAAAGTTTTCGGATCGAAAAGTTTGATGGAGATCGAATGGCTGTTAAGATAACTGCCAACTTTGTGAACCAAATAAGCATCCAGTCTTTTCTCAACATCATTCGGGAAATCCCTCGCCAAATTGGCGACTACTTCCGAAGCCGGAACATCAGCGGAACCATTCTCTTTGATCACAGATACACCCGGTAAGATACCGATGTTTTCCTGCTCCGACAATTTATCCAGAAAGGATACCACGTCCAATTTAAGACACGTGGCACTATATGACTTCCCGCAATTCTCTTTGTTCAAATTAGATGCCAGATTTTCCGGCGCATCTTCTATCAACTGCCTCGTGGTGCGTCTTTCGATTTCCGCGTTGGCGCATCCCGAAAGAAAAAGTACCAGAAGAAGCAGATGGCAACGTGACAATTGAACAACGTGCGTAATTCCTTTCATCATGAATTTTTGAATGTTTCCCTGAAGTCTGGCTGGAGAACAAATTGGTGCAGTTATTTTTTTTTTTCGTCCCAGGTCTACGGATCGCCAGTGACGCGATATCCTTGAAGACGAAGGACCTTGAAGCTGACGGATGAGACGCGTATCGTGCACTGGGCATACCCTCGGATACTTGCAGTATATATAGAGCGAGTCAACGGATAGTCCTTTTTCCTTTTTGCCTTTCGGTCGTTTCATACATTCTCCGTAGACGAGAGCACCGGCGACGGAACTCTCTTCTTTGCGGACGTTGAAGAGGAGGCAGGGGCATCTTGCAACCGTCCAGCAGCAGTGGCGAGAGGGAGCGTCAAATAGAGCGGAGAATTCGAATCTGAGTCAAATTTACGAAAAAAAAAAAAACGGATAGCAATGAACAAGTATGGGATGATGAATGAGAGCGAAGGCTGATCGCATCAACGCCAATTCAATTAACACAATTAATGCATACGCAATCAATATTTAACAATGCAATTATTTTTTATAAGTGCATCGTTACTATTTATATGTTTCGATCGTTGTAGGCTATGTAGATTTTCTCCATATTATTTTCACTTTTAGACACGTTTATGTTGTAACCAGTTAGTTTATCAATATTGAGAATTACATTACACAATTTTTTTTGTAATATATCTCAGTTAGAAGTTATTGGCCGATCAACATCAAATCGATTCATTCATTCAACATTAATCGACTAATCATTTTTTACTGGGAATCGTAAAAAAAAAAAATTATAATTTTTTTAATTAATGGAAATTAAAAAAATATAAAAATGTTCATGTAAAAGTTTCTACATCATATAATTATCATCATATAAAGTTTCTTTTCATATAATTCTTTTACAAAATAATAAACATCTGGACTATAATGTAGGACATATAATATAAAGTATCTATGATCCGGATGCCTAGAAATCGCTCTTGCACTGTCCCTAGTAGCACAATTTGTTGGCACAATATTGGCCCAATATAATATTTAAACAAACTTTTAAACAATATATCGCCAATAAGTTGCTACTAAGGATCTCGCAAAAAGATTAATAACTATTTTATAAAGATGAAATTAACTTGAGATTAGAGATAATACTGTGGTAAAAGGATCAATTAGCCAAAGCACACGTTAATTATCCGGATCGACAATCGCTATTAGTGTCCGATTGCCCAGCGCGAAATCACTTTCGATTTCAAGAACGAAACCAAGAGAGCGACAGCATACATTGTGTTTGCGAAGTTTGCGTATTAAGCGCGAATAAAAATAGCAAATTGTTTGAAAAGTTTGTCAATAAGTATATCGTGAAAATTATCGCGGGCGAGGCGAAACGAGACGGGAGTCCTACTTTAAATCAGCCCAGTTTAACTAGCTCGTAGGAGATCCGATTTTCGCGCGCTACGCTCGAGCAACGGCGCTTCAGACGGATATGCCGATGTGAAAGTACGCAGTCGATTTTCACGGGCAATCCGATGATGGTCTTATCGTTGCGTGCGTGTATGCGTACGCACAATACGACGAACGCGTGCATATTTCGATATCACGCGTTTGCATGTCCATGCGGCAGGTGTGTCGACTTAGAACGGACTAGCCTTCTTTCAAAGGCATCCATTTCCCGATTTGTTGCTTCCTTTTCACATCGTGCCTTCCTTTCGTTAATAATTTCTAACACGTCGTGTTGATTTTATTCTCACGAAACTATGCGCGATAGATCGAATCGATAGTAGGCGTTGACTTTACGATCGTAAACATCGTTGAAAAGAACAGGAACACAATTCTGAAAATCTTTTTTCATTCATTTTTGTTCTTAATTAAAGTCACTGCAATAAAAAAGATATTTTACGTAGATTGGATTCAATCGCGCTCATTCATGCATTTTGATGTTGCAATTTTTATTGCATTTGTTTATCCTATCAGATCTCATTCAAAATAACCCCGTGTTATTAATCTATTTCCTGTTGAGTTACAAGCATTAGTTGAAACCGCAATATTGCATAGTATTTGGAACACTTGATAAAAAATCTGTTGTTTTTATCTCAATTTACCCTCAAGTAACTTATGATAGATAAAGAAGAATAAAAGGAATGTATTTGAAAGTTAATTTTTATTTAAATTTATTTAATAGGCCTTATATTTTCAAATTTTTCATATAAATTTTGAAATATGTTGAATATCAATTAAATATAAATTTATGTATAAGTTAAATATTATAAAAATCATACAATTTTTCTAAAATAAAAATAAGATCTTTTTAGAATAAAAAAAAATACTTTTTAAATTTTAAATCGTTTTTTAAAATGATTTTTTAATATATGAAATTAAAGGGAAAAATACGAAATCTTTTTAAATATAAGATATTCCAAAAATGAAAGATATATTCACAAGTGAGAACATAACGTCATGGCAGATGAATTCATATGACGACTGTGATTGTGCATTCCATAACGCCATAGTTACCCCATTTTCAGTCGAAATTGAGAGAATCATTGTTTCAAGAAAGTCGTTCGTACTCACCTAACAATTTGCGACAATACAGGGAATGTTCACTCTGGATCAGAAAATATGCCGATAATTTCTCCTTGATGATTTTATTGGGGAAAATCGTATTCTTACATTAAAATTATTAGAATATCAGACAGTAATACTGTTAGGAATTAAAAAATATATATATAACACAGAGAAATTGATTGTGTCTTAGAAAGCTAGAAATTACCGAGCCCATTTGTTTACCATATTGTCCGTTAATAAACGGTATCTGCAAAATTTTTACGGACGGTCTGTTTGCTTCCAAGAAAATAATTTTTATTCTTCTCTTCTTTGTATTTCATACGAACAGGAATACAAATTGTTATTATATTCTATAAATGGTTCGGTTACTGCTTTGTCGTAAAGAAAATTTAAGATTCTAATCTTTAACGGGAAAATCTGACACATTATTTTCTCAGACATTTCTGCATTTGTACAAAAGTAGCATGTTGTCATATTCATACTTTTTTAAATTTCTATAAATTATGGTACAATAAAATGTGGTTTTTTTGCTATATTAAACATATTTAATCAGATAATAAAATAATATATATAGCAAGAAATATATGAAAATAAATTTAATAAAAAAAGATATAATATTTGTATTATTTAATTGCTTAAGACATTCCCTATTTAACAATTTCTTATTTATACATGTAAAGTTATATATATTTATACATATTAATTTGTTATTGAAAGTAATATAATTTTCACAATTAATTAGTATATGAATTTATTTTAAGAAAGCGTATAATATAAATACGCGCATGTAGTGCATATATAATTTATGTGTGAAACAAGAAAGAAAGAAGAAAGGTAAAATTACCGCATCTCTAATATACTGGGTGCTGCTCGAGTGATTACATAGACCTCGTTAATTTGAGATCGCATATCCGTTATGTACTCGAAATGCATTGCGTACATTTATACTTTCGCAATTTTTACGCAGCAGTTTAAAGTGAACGTTACATACCGCGAATTTCTTTTACCCTCGGAGGGGATTCATAAGAATAGACTAGTCTAGAGCAACCATATTACACTGTGATTTTCTCAGTGAATTACATTTTAAGCAAACTGATCGCTATTGGCCCAGTCATGTCAAGATATGAAATAATTTATTGTAATATTAATAATTTTTGAAGCGAATAAATTTGCAAGAAATTCTTATTTTTTTTAGTTATATAAAAAATAAAATTGAATGACTTCCGTCATCACATAAATTTTATATTATTTTATATTGTATATCTAGAATACTCTTACATCATAGCATATAATATTTATAAATAATTTTTATAAGATAATTTTTATAAAATAATATATTATAATAATAATATACTTTTAAAAGTATATTTTTTATTGAAAAATTATTGAAAAATTAATTTATTTATTTTTATTCTAACTCTCATTTTACATATGTGAAACTACATTTTTATAAAAAATCATATTAAAAATTTAAAAACAAAGAAATTTTTTTATACAACTCTACATTTGTAATTTGACGACTCGAGGCTTATATAATAAAATATTTGTATTATTCTACAACAAAGGTTTATACAACAATATTTTCAAATTTATTAATAAATTTTATAAAATTTAATAATAAATAGTATTATATTAGACTTTTTAGAATCCTAATATTCTTTTGCATGTTTCAATTACTATTAATTATTATCGTGATAAAGAAAGTCTCAGTTATTCGATAATATAAATAAATAATTTAAACAAATTGAACTGTAAAATTGTAGGTAATATTTTATTAAAATAAAATTTGAATATAAAATCGTACATAAAAATGTGTTTACTACTTGCAGAGTGTCTGTGAACTTATAAATGTATTGTTAAAAAAAGAATGCCTAAGCATCGGTCAATCAGAGCTCTTGCGTTCTTCTTCATGTTCGTCACTTCTCGACAGTGCTGGCCTCTCAAAGAGCCTATATTTATATACCCGTATTCACTCTTCCACTCCTCCTCTCGAGCGACTCGACTAATCACAACCGATGCCGTTATTTCAGTCCCTACCACGAATACCACAGTCATATTTACTGATAGAAGTGGAGAACCACGTGGAGGCATTGACACACTGACCTTGATACGTGTGAAACATTGAGGGGGAACTCGGTAGACCAATCACAGCGACAATCCGCTTTCCTACCTTGCTCCCGACACAGTAACCTCATTTCCTTCCTCTTCCTAGTTTCCCCACCTTGATCCGGTCTTTCTCCACTTCTCCCACCCGCGCAACATCATTCTATCTTCTCTCCGTTCATGAACCTCCATCTAGGTCATTAGCCTTCTCGTCTGACCGACAGAGTAACCTGCTTACGGCTATAAATTTATATGCATGTGTGTACATAGTTCTCTTTTTCGATATTTATTTATTTACAAATTGTAAAATCCTTATCGCAAATAATCCTTATTATTGATGTCTTCAGGATAACACATGTGTATTTTAGGTCGAGCCTTAATAAAATATGATAGATCTGAGCTTGGCAATTTACCAATGTCGCATTGATATGACGTTTCTGATAGTACGTTAATGTCACGGTGACACAAAATATCCAATAATTTCCGATATCTCACAATGAACAAGACAAAATTTTATGAAAAGATGATTTATTTTATTTTACAAAGCGAGCATACACAGCTACGCAATAAATAGATAAATAAATAAATTAATGGTTATGATGACAAAGGAAACATTGTATTTTATGGAATGTCATGATATGGATAATGTTCGCCATTGTGTTCCGGTGTCCAGCCTTTGTAAGGTTGATTGACCTCTTCTTCTGACCTGTGCCAGTGATCATGATGAATTTCGTGGGGTCTTACAATTCCGTAGGAGACTCTTGCTGGTGGAGGTGGCGTAACAAGGGCCTTCAAAGCTACTGCGCCAGAAATTAAGAGCGACATAAGGCCCGCACCTAAGCCCTTCAAACCTATCAGAGCGATCATGCTAATCACGATAGGTAGAACGATTATTGCTTTTAGCTTCAGCAGAATCAAAAGTGGCATAATCATCCTCTTCAATTTTGTGCGTGCTGTAAACATATACAATTATCTTGTAAATAACAACATTTCTTGTTTAGTTGATGTATGTATGTATATCTACAATAGTGCTTAATAAAAGGAAGAATGTAAAAAACACTATTCAGATATCGAATTATAATGCGAATCTATATGCGAACTATGTAATATGTATATGTAATAAATATATATAGTATACATATATATAATAATTGTAGATAAAGTTTGTAACACCGAATCATATATAAAATTTGTATTATATATAAAAATGCAAAGCACAATTAATATAAAGAAATGATATCAATAATCATAGAACACATGGATGTGTGTGAACGAAGATTTCTAAAAGTCTATGACGGACGTTTATCATCCAATCTACTTTCTTCGAATGCGCGACACTCTCGTTCAAGGTCCTTCTTAGACGGTAGCCGTCCCAGAAACCCGGAATCCCACCAGATCTACCAAATGGTAACCCACTTCAGTTCACTCCCACCTCTGCCATTTGTTTTCGCGAATATGGTAGAAGTGGAACGCGTTGTAGCTTTCTACGTATGAAAATCTTCCATTCCAGTCACTCACATCTCTCTCTCTCTCTCTCTTTCTCTCTCTTTCTCTCAATAGTTATTAATAAACGTTTATACGTACTCGAATTTTCCAGTGTTTTTGCGAAAAAAAATTTTTTTATAAATATGTGAGTAGAAAATTTTGAGAGAATTTTTTTAAATATGAGAAAAACGATAAACTTCATAAGCATTAGAAAGAGATACATAGAAGATGCGTGAATGGTATTTCGGCCACGATCGAATTGAAAAGAAAGATACAAGTTATACTTTCCAGCCAATGAATCTTGAGATTCATGAGCTACTTAAATCCCATTGGCAGGGCTTTAGAAAGGTGAGGCACTATAAGTTTGCGCCCATTGAATGATGTATTCATATCAGATCGGAACGTTAGAGAAGAACAAGAAACTTTTGTTAGATCCAAGTGTCTAACACAAGTCTGACGGGAATCTAACAAGAACTTTGAACAATAATGTTATTATCGGAACTTAGTTTTAAAAATGTTATTAAAAACTTAATTGTAAAATTCTTGTGGAAGAAAAGTACAAATTTAATATGTACGTTTAAAAAGATGAAGCGTAAGATCGATCTACAAATTAATTTATAGATATAAGAAATATATTAAACGTATTTATTTCAAATAATTTATATAAATATTAAAGAGAATTTATGTTGTATATTATGTTGTATATATGTTGTATATTATGTTGATCTATAAATGCAGCATGTAATATTAAATATGATTTATAGATTTAATCTCATAAACTTAATGAATTAATACTAGTTTACGAATACTTGTACTTAAAAGTATTTTCAAAAAGTTTGAAATATTTTTAAATTGTAGAAACGTGATAATTACTGCGAGAGAGAAAGAGATGTTTATTATATTTTATATAGTGAAGATTGTAATATTCCCCCCCCCCCCTAAATATTTTTATATTTTAAGAAAAATGATTGCTTTTTTAACTTATTGAAACTATTTTTTAAAAAATGTAATTTGTATAGAATTTATAAAATTTAAAGAGATAAGTATTTTTCAAATGACCTTGCCATAGTAGCAAATTTTCTCAAATTATTTTAATCACAGTCTCGTTATGCAAATTCACAAAAGCTTGAAAGGGGGTAAACGCTCTAGTTACCTCTAATTTACAAATTTAACAGCATTGTTCTATCCAAATACAAAACAATCAGTTAAATACAAAACAATCAGTTCCGTTTTAAAAATTCAATTTATAATAATTTTTTGTAATGCATCGTTTACCTTCGGATGTTCCACGTGCCAAGCTTCTGAGTTCTATATCGATGTTCCTTTGACCAAGAGCGCGTGCAAACAAACCAGCGGTTGAAGCATCATTAGGAAGATTAATTTGAACTTTTCGACTTCTCAGGAATTTTTCGATCCTGCTTACGAGGGGATCCGTGCTCTCTTCTGATAGTTCCCCATCCTCCGCAACCTTTTCTAGGGTTATTACATCGCCGTAAACGTCAATGATGTCCTTTCTGTTGATTTCGTCCATCGCTTTCGTGAGCTTCCCTTCTAAATGTTCCAAACTATTTCCAACTTCCTGGTCCGAATCGGCTATCACCAACGTCAGTAATTGCAACGCTAAGAGGATGATTACTTTGATCTTCATAGTTACGAAGTGCTATATAGCGTGACTTCGAAGAAGCGTTTTTGACTGTTAGCCCCCAGGGACATTTTTCTTTTATATGAACCACAATCGACTAGTGGTGGGGCCATATTGAACCATTTGGCAAGCAACGTGCAAGGGCAGTAGTGTCAAGAATTTTAATTCTGCCGACTCTCTGAAGAGCTGACTTGAACATGCAATGTACAAGAATCGCGTGACGAAGAATACGTCGACTCAAGCAAATTTCCCTTTTACTTTCAGAATTTTACTATCTAACCTAGGAAATTTCTTAAGTTTTTCAGGCTAAAAAGTATTTTTTTAATAAAAAAAAAAAGACTTTTTAGCCTGAACAATTATAAATAATTATAAAGTTTTATATATATAATAATAATAATTAAAGTTTTCTGTAATAAAATTGAATTAAATTTCAAAAATATTGCATTTTATTGCTCAGATATTTTTCTTTGAATATATATTACGTTTTTTTGGATAAATTTATTGTAAAAAAGAAATCTGTTTCAATTAAATTTCTAATTAATTTACATATATCTACGGTTTATTTGCATCACATATACATACAATAGTCTGAAAGACTGACTCTAAGCAATTATCATCTCCTATGTTTACGATCAACGTATATCATCAACCTTCTTACACACAGTTTGGTGAAAATTAGATTTCCGTGTCTCTTGGTGACACGGCATGGTATGTAAAACTTGTGTCCCAAATCATGCATTCGGAAGCCGCTTGAACAAGAGAAATGGAACGAGCGACAGAAGTAGCGACCAAGGCAAAAGAAAGACCGAAGAAAAGAAGTGGGAGTGTAAATGACCTGTAGGATTGCTCATATACGATTGGAATCGGATATGAGCTCAGCCGACTATAATTGCATGCCGAAAGTTGTCAATATTTCGTCTTAGCAAAAACTAATCACGTACAAAATTTTCTATGCACTGTGTTGTCGAATCTTATTGTGACAATAATTTCTCCAAATTAGAAATTTTATTCTGATTTAATTTTACAAGAGCGGAAACAAAGAATTTTCTACAAATATTTTTCTGAGATAATAAATAATTTATTAAGTACAAACAATTTAATTGTTTAATACATACAATTAATCAATAATTTATTTAATTGATAAGTTACATACAATGTACATATAAATACTATAATATAGTCGTAGGTGGGTCCAATGGCCACGAAAAAATTTTTTGGTTCCGTGAGATATGGCTTCTAAGTTTCTTCATGGCAGATAACAAAAATGTCTTAATTATTCGGCATTCGGTACGTGAGCAGGATATGCCAAATTTTGGGCGTCCAGTTTCGAATCAGCTTTGAAGTTTCTGTAGTATCCTTGTTGCTGGGGTGCACTTCCAGCGGGCCAACTTCCAGCGCCGTAGTCATACAAAGGAGGTGCAGGATATTTATTAAAGAAACTACCCACATTAGTACCGCTAAAAAACTTCTGCAATAACACGTAGGCGGTAGCAAATAAGGCGAGTTTTCCGAAGATTAAAGCTTTCACAGTTAGTAGACCTAAACCAAAAAGCAAGAGCGGTGCAAATGTGAAGACCTTGAGACCCGCTGCAGCAATCAATGGCAGAAATACTTTCTTGATCTTGGCGCGTCCTAATTATCAGAAAATAAATTAACACATAATTGGTTTTAGATTATGAGATTATAAAATCGATATAAAAAAATGTTGTGTGCATCAATAATATAAAAATACTAAAGTTAAACTAATTATTTAATGCAAAGATAAATTCATATTTTATTTTTACAAAAGAAATTCATATTTTAATAAATATAAAAATATCGATATAAGCTTAATATTAAACTTAATGTTAAGCTATGTCAAAATCTTTTGATATATTATATAAAGATATTTAAATTAATAATTTTATGCCTTTCAAACACAGATCAATAATACTAATTATCGATATATGTTTGGAAGATGTAAAAATTAAGTAATTAATAAAAGTGTGATTAATGGGGATGTTATATTTTATTTTTAATAATACAATTATGAATTACTCAAATATTTTAAAATACATTTGAGAAGGAAAGCGAAACATTTTTTCTTGAAGAACGAGTTTACCCGGAACAGGTTCAGACGTCAGCGTCATACATATAGATAGAGGTGAAAGGCATGCTGAGATGCTTATTCGTTTATACTCATGACGTCGCGAATCCGTAACGTTAATCGAATAGACATAATCAAGGAAAGGTGAACGATTGCGTAACTGAGATACTTAGTGAGTACTTAGTGAAGGCAAAAGGAATAAGAGACTTACCTTCAGTCAGGGCACGAGAAATTGAATTGCCTTCGGGCATGTCAAATTTCAAACTATGGCTCTTCGTAAAAGAGACAACGGAATCGTATAGTATATTCAAAAGTTTTATCATTCTATCGGTATTCTCGTGTGGTAGTTCATTCATGATTTCCTTTTCGTTCATTTCTAAATTCCTGCTAAGGCGCTCCGCTATAACAAATGTTTTTAAGCATAAGACAAATGTTTATTAATTGTTAACGTAATTATTATCTCTTTCAAAATATTAGAAGAATATAATTTCATCGAGTGTGTTTAAAAGCAAATGTAGCTAATTTCTTTAAAATTGCAATACATTCTTTAATATTTTTATAATTTGTATTATATTAATTCAGTAATATATAATATTTATTATATCTTATTGTATATAAATAATGTTACAGTTGTAAATCTACACAGAAAGAGTGCTACAGTTGCCACACAACCAGAAATAATTTTCGTCCATCAATAAATTTGATTGTAATAAACGTAAGATGGACATATCTTAACAGCCACAACTGTTAAGATATATCAATCTTACAGTTATTACAATCTATCAGTACTATAATTCTTGTAATCAAAAAATGTATTGATGGGCATCTTTTGATCGTAGCAATCGTAGCCGTTTTTCCGTGTAATATCATTTAAAATTAATATTATCCTAATAGCTTTATTCAAGATACATCCTGAGAATGTTCTTAGGATGTTTTTTTTTACGTTCTTAGGATATCCTTTTGGCGTTGTTAAGATATACATGGTTAAATTTTTTTATGTAATAAATACAAGAACTTACTCGGGACATCTCGTACGAAAGTCACACCATCGATGATTTCGATGTTGCTCGATCGAGTCGCTCTATTAAGAACACCGATAGTCTTCACGAACATGCAGCTGAAGAACGCATTGTCGTACTCCGCACAATTCAGATTCTGAGATGGCTGTACGTCTGTAGGTCCTGCTGCAGTGTACGCAGCAAGAAGTACTAGCGTCAGAAATTTGTTCATCTTCTCGTCGTCTAATCACGTCGTCACGGAATGGAATACAGAGAGGCAGTAGTCGAAGACGAAGCAAACTACTCCCCGGAAAATTTTCGGAACAAAGTGTGACCTGGCCCTGCGGCGCTTGAATCTTTATAGGTGTGCACCATGTAGGACCCTCCTCGGTATCCCCACTCTGGATGAAACGACGACGTGTATGACGACAAGAAACGATGAGACGAACGACTCATCATTGCAGGTAAATGCCGTCGGCCACTTCCCCAGAAAACTTTCTTCGATAATTTTTAAACAAACGAATGACTGCATGGAGACGTCACCATTTGGGCGGACCTAGAAGTCGCTCTCCCTAACATCGAGAGAAGTTTACCACAGTAACCAGAATTTGGGTTAGTAGGGGAGGTAATACTCGTCATAAATTCAAGGATTATTTCTGCATATAAGGGAAGAATCTTTGAGAAATAGAATTTTTCGTCGTCATTATGTCTAAAAAAAATTCTTAATATTTTTGGTGACACTATTTTGATTTATCGTTCTAAATATATATATGCGCGCGCGCGCGTGCGTCAAAGACATATTTTATAATTTAATCTTAAAAAGGCACATTGATGATTTTATTTTTTAAGATACAGCTTTCTTTCTTTTCGTCTGTAAAATTAATATCATTTTGACATTTGCCATTTTCTGTTTATTCTTTACTTACAACAAATTGTTTAGAAAACCGACGGTGATGACAAACGTGCATTTCGCACCTCGCATTCACGATTGCACATGCTTCGCGGTCGCCAACATACACTTTTCTTATGAATAGCGTGTGCGTGTGCATTTAGGTGACGCTAAATGTGGACAATTCCTAATAGTAATTTTCCTTCAAATTGTGAGTAAAACAATCGTATACATATTGCAAAAAATATAATTTTAAATTATATTAACCGAAATTAAAAATATAAAAATTTTTTAAAATAATTTATTATATCTATTTATTAATGATTTTATAACGTGCTAATTTAGCTTTAAATTTTTCCTTTTTTTTTTTTGAGGAATCCAAGCATCATAACATAACTTTCTTTATGAAATGGACCGATGCAGCATTCTCCTCTATAACCACGCGCACTTAAATTGATACAATTTTTTATTTTTTTTTTTTTTTTAATATTTTTGTATTCATCTGATTATTTTTGTTATTTAGTATTATAAAATATAATTATTGCAAATAAGACGGAATTATGTTGCTATTAAATAACTCTACATTTTTATAAATAATACATATATATATATGTATATAATAAATATAATATGTATATAATCTATTATTATAGGTTCGTTTTGTTTTTTATTTTTATCACAATTATTTAGCTCGGGTTTACAAGAATTTCTATCATTATGTATAAAAAATTCTATTTCTCAACAACATTAAAAGTATTCAAGATAAAAGAAGGAATTATCACATTTGCAAAATTATTATGCAAGACATACACAATATTCTTTTTTGGAAAAGAAAATCTAAATAGTGGATTTATCGCAGAAATCGCACATATCTTTTTAAAATTACATATCCTTTTAATTTTGACATTATTGATTTTATTAATTCTATTTAAGAAATATATTAGGTGTTGGAATTAATTCGTAGCGTTTTACAAGTGATGGGAAGTACTTTCATTAATGTATTTTTTAATGCTCATGTGAAATAAATAACATTCTTTCATTAAAAACGCTACGAATTAATTCCAACACCTAATATATATATATATACACACACACACATACATATAATTTATGATTTTACATTTATATTTAAAATATTGTAATGTTAGTTATGACTTAATTATTTTGTTTTACGGAGTGTCCTTTTTCAAAAAAATTGTCCATTAAATGCTTTTGACTATCCGGAGAGGAATGTTATAAATAGTGAATATGTATAAAACTGAGATAACTTCAATAATTTATTAGTTAATATAAACCTCCAAAACTTCATGGAATTGTTGAACTTCCTGTTTGAGATGGTTGGATTTTTCTTATTGACTCAATTTTAATTTTATATATGTCAAATAGGATCCACTTCAGTTGGCAATCTGTTAGTGACTCACATGTGACGGAAGATTCAAAATAAATGATTTAAGATTTTAGATATGTATTGCTGAGGAGGATTTCAAAGAGAGCCGAAAAACCGTTCAAAATAAAGAAGATTCCACACAATCGATTAATGGTGTAGATTTTAATCGTTGACACCTTCACCAGTCTGTGACTCTTATTGGCCTTGTACAGATTGTTTATTTTTAATTTTATTTTAATTTTAATTTTATTTTAATTTTATACCGGATTATGCATAAGAGAAATTAATGTAACATACCGAAACAACAATGAAGACATCATCAACGTTGCTTTAGGCAACCACTTGAAAAGGTAACAGATAATTTATTCACAAGAGGTATTTCATTGTGCTCTATACGAATCTGTTTAAATATTTAACGTCAGATATGGAAAGAACTTTGTCATCTTCGTTTAACGGTATCCAAAGGAAGAAATGAAGACAATTTTAGATTAATTTTCTGAGTTATGATTATCATCGGTTACGTTCTTCTGCATTTATTTCAGAGAAATATGAGAATTTTTACCTATAACGAAATCATCGATATTTTAAAAATACATTTTTTTTTAGAAAATAAAGAGTAATAACTAATTTGTTTATTTGTACAATATAAATACATTGTTAACTAATGCACCTATCGGTGATACCTAACACAAATGATTGTGAATACATGTAATATTCGACACATGCCTATGCAAAACTATTTATTTCATTTATATTATAAAATAATTACGATGAAGCATAAAAGTTCTTTAAAACAGTTCTTTTTAACTACATAGGAATGTAGAAAATTTAGAGAATCAAAGAGCAATGACTTATATTGAGGTCAGTTCCTATCTTATTTTTTTTTTTCTTTTATTCTTCACGTGATACGATGTGACCGCTCCTTCTCTAGAAGATCGCTTTTTCTCAATCATTTATTATACAATTGATAATGTTAATAATTTCCTATTTTTGATTAAAAAATCGTTTAAAAATCTTATGTTTAATAGATATTCTTTTTTTTGTAATGATTGACAATATTTTATTTTTTCTTAATAGTTAACAAAATTTATATTCTCATTACATAAATAATATTCTCATTATATAAGAATTATATAAGCATATTGTAATAATAATTCAAAAAATTTTGTTGGGAACATATTTATTTACATAATTGAATAATTTAACTTCGACAGAGAAATGGAATACAAGAAAGACATAAATATACTATACAAACAGTTCCTCACGGAATCAAGAAACTTTCTCTCTTTCTTACATCACGCTAGTGAAATGTGTTAATATACATTGTGATTACGCATTAAAAAGGATTTTGTTAGCGATATTGAAAACTGTCGTCAAGTTATTAGACTAATTATAAGTTGTAAATATTTGTGTTTCCATTTGTAAATTTTATAGTTTTTGACACCTTTTACCAATGTATCAATAGTCAGTTATTCTATTTAACATAATTAACGCAAGCAGTTAACGCATCTCCATTGTAAAGCTCTTCATTGATGTTAATACAAATAATTTTTACAACATTACGTATATATGACATTGATTCATTGGTTATGCTACTTTTGAATTTATTATATTTACAATGTTTGATCTGAATGTAATTTTATCATAGCCAGACGCTGAAATAAATAAGTAAATAAAATTGATAGAAAATTAATTAATTAACTAACTAAATAAATACATCTTATTCTTAATTTTATATATAACGTCAATCTTTTCAGAATTGTTTAAAATTAAAATAAAACTGATATTTTTCTACTTCAAACATTACTATAAGGATAAAATAATTAAAAGTTAAAAATAATTCAGGAACCAACAAAGAATCGTCCGTTAATTCTTTTCACTTCTTTTTCTACGTCGTTCTTTGTAAAATCGATAAGGTTCGAATTCTTGCACGTCGTCAACGAAATCATATATATCCTGTCGTCTATACTTATTGATTGATTCGTAGTTGCTCTCCTTCTGGGCAACCTTTTTTAATCCAACTATGGCTGCCAGGATTAAGCTCATCAAACTTAGTACAACAGCTTTTCCGCTTAGAACTGCCAATGCCTTTAACGTGATGGGCAATAGAATAGATTTTATCAACAAAACTCCAATAAGCAAAGGCAGAATATATTTATTCAGTTTCTTGAATTTCTTATCTTTACGCCCTGTAATTAATAAAAAAGAGATACTTAATAAATACAAATAGATATAATCGTGTTATAATCGTGCTTTTAATTTCCTAATATCTTTTATATTTTATATAAAACATGATTCATAAAAAATAAATGTAACATATCATTTATATCGCTACTTGATACAGCCTATACTACATTGCCTGCAACGTTCTACTAAACACTACATATGTTATGACTTAAAAGTTTATATTATAAAAGTATTTTGTTCCTTCAGAAACAGGATGTGCATTCCTTCATTGAAGTATACCTTCCTTATTAAGTACGATCGTCACGGAAGTTAATAAAGATGAACTAGAGTAGAAAGCACTTATGTTTTTGTAAGGCTCCACAAATCCGTAAACCCAAAAGTATCATAATGGACAATATGTGCAATTACACGCTTCTTTAGCAACGTCTGATTAATACGCAGTCTTATAATTTCATTTTACAGCAAATTATTCAAATCTTTGATTACTAAACTTGAAATACCACACTAGATTTGCTATCTCATTTCCCTGTAATTCCTTATCCAGATATATTATAATTTGTTGTTAACAAACTTATGATCGTATTATTGAGAAAAAATGTTTGACAATATATACCGATGTTGACACTTATATACTACACTTTCACTAAATTAGTTAATACTAAATTGCATAAAAACGTTATTATAAATAGCCATACATTTTGTAATAATTTAATCTTTTCTATTTGACATTAATAAAATTAAAAATGCAATTATAAATTTACATAGTAGTTTATAATAATATTAATTTAATAGTTGTAAAGATATAATACTCTCTTTTTTTCTCAATGTAATGATATCCCATAAACATATTCTATCTGTATTAATATGCCTATCGTATATTGTGTATATTAATTTAGCATATTTTTATACATATATAATATAAAAATTATATATCAAAATTTAAATTTTATAAAAACAGATAAAAATTTTTTTGTTAAAATCCAGAATATTATTAAAAGTGTAACAGTAATTAATATAAAAAATATATATAACTTTTATTAAAAGTTTTTTTATTTGATTATGTCTTATTGATTGTTTCTTGTCTATACACTTTTTAATAAGAAAATAAAATATATTATTATTTAATAAGAAAATAAAATAAAACAAAATCTGAACTTCTTTTTTTATCAAACATTAGATAAATATACAAGATTTAAAAATGAATAGAATTGTCTACATTTAGCCACAAATAATTATTATTGTTAATACCTTCTATATTATCACACGATTTTGAAACTGGTGAAAATGTATCAACGATGTTCAAAAAGCTTTCGCCAATCCAATCTAAAGAGCCTGTAGAGTTGTTCCGTATCATCTCTCGATTCAGGGTCTTCGTTGATTGCAATCCCTGTGCTGCGACGAACACAGGTAGAAATAGTAGCATATACAGCAGTAACATCTTTCCAGCATCTAGATTTCTTTTATTCCTTTTCTGTATTTTTTCTTATAACTCACTTTATGATCACGTTTTACCTCAAAAACTTCACTTATCTTGCAATTGTGACCGACCTCTTCGCCAATAATATGTTAACTGACATTCGTGCTATACCGGGTTATTAGTTTATATAGTGGGACCGCGAAAAGCTCAGAGGAGGAGACCAGTCATCTAACTTGGTACTGATGCGTGACGAAGGATCCAACGTCCACTCCCATACCTCTCGAGCTAGTCTACCTCGATCATTGGACGCTGTTCACGTCAACTACTCTTAAGAACGAAGAATCTTTCCACAGAATATTTCGACCGGGATAAGTAGATCATTCTCTCCATCAAACGTCTTATTATTGTCCTTTGTCGTATGAATATACATCTATTATCAATTGAGTTCGTTTTACACTCGAATAGTTATGGTACAAAGACTGCAACGATCTATAGCCTGCTTATACCGAAAAAAGTAAACTAGAAATAATTCAAATTAAACCATTTCATTCTATAAGCGGATCTATAATTAAAGAGAATCAATAGCGTTTCAATTATTGTACCGATAATAATTTGATATCTAATTAAATTAAAGCCAGCAATAATTTTTTAATGATAAAATTTTTTATCAATATTGTATTATACTACAAAGAAGTTGAAGTATAATAAAATATAGTTAATAATTAATTAATATTAAAAGATTTTGACAAATTATATTAATGAATAATATCATTTCTTTACCGTAAAGCGTATAAAATTAGTTATTAATCATTAATCACAGAAGAAAGTGTACGTACCTTTAGTAACCAACTTTTCAATTAATAAGTAAAGATTATAAAAAAGATCTATATTCATGCTCATCATTAAGTGAAGTATTTTCTATCAACATCAGAAAAAAATGATGTTTCACGCTTGAATACGATAGATAAACGTCAGAAAAGCAGTAAAGAACAACATTTTTATATTAATTTAAATACGAACGTCATATCCATATTATCACAATCATATTTTTAGAAATTTTTAATAAATTACAATATTTTTCTGAAAATAATTTTAGTTACATACGAAAGAAACATTGTTATAAATTATTATCTAGCACATTTTTTAAATGTAGAAACTTTTATTTAAAAAGCAATTTTTTAAAACTTTTATGCGTGTTTTAATTTATAGCTTAGTATCTTATTTATTATTTCGTACCGTTATACTTACATGGGTTAACATTATTAGGCTAATTCATTTTTTACACAAGCAAAGTTATTATATCGTTAATGATAGGCTCCTCTTTCGTGAGCGCCTGTTATTTGATAAAATTAGAACTATAACAATAGTAATAACAGTAATAATAGTTCCATGTGAGTAAGCTCACAAATTATATATTATACATTATGCTTATAAAGCTATAGTAATCATAAATATTGCCTGAAATTTTTTTATTTATTCTAAAGATAATTTAATTTCTAATATTTCAACGTAACAATTGTTAATTGGCTAATATTCTTTGATCCTAATAATCACAATTAATCATAACATAATAATATCATATTTTGCGATTATCTGAAAATCATATATTTCCATATAAAATTAATCACTGAATCAAAAAAATTAAATTGGAATAGATAAATTGGAGTAGTACAAAATGATTTAAAAAATAAATTTGTAATCGAAAATGGTTTAAATTTCTTCTTTTTTCGGCTTTTTTATCTTTGTGAATATTAATGAAAAAGATATGAATACTATGGTTTTTTAAGGTTTAAAAAATTGATCATTTTTAGCATTTTTCGATAAAAAATACGTTTTTCATTCTTTTCTGTTTCATCACATTAATTTTATCTGATTCAACAATCAATTTTATTATACATAAAAATGATTTTTAACAATTACAAAATTTCATCTTGCACTGTGGCTGAAATGACCTCCTCCAAACTTTAAATGTGCATAAAACATTAACTTAATATTGTGAAACGAAATATACATCTATGATGGATTTCGTCTCCACTTTCACGAAAACTTTAATTTTTTCATATGTGAAAAGAATTATTTTTACCATATGAATTTATCATAGATTATAAGAATTTATCATAGATTGCAATAAATATAAAAATAAATGGTAAGACAATATGTATATGTATATATATATAACCCCAAAAATCATTATAATAACAGAATTAATATTTATCATTTTATCATTTCGTCTTTTGATATCTTCCTCCTAACGATCATTATTATTTAGGATTATTATTAAGATCTTAAAAAAAACAAATTATTCTTTATTTCCTCTTTCCAAGAATCTGAAGTGATATACTTAGGAGGTATATGAATAAAACTACTGTACCGATATGTAGGTTGTCGGCTTCATACACGAGGAACTCGACTAATGCTCTATCTTTAAATAACTAGTCTGATAATTTCAATAGCGACAAACATAATATACAGGTAATGTCTTTTATTAGCCACAAACTAAAAACAACGTATCCAAAAAAAACAATTTTGCTACGAGTGCGTAATTAGTGCGTGCAAGTTCTCTGTTCAAGTTGGTAAATATACAGGTTTATTACTTGTGAAACTGCCTCGATGTAATATCCGAGAATGAAGAAAGTCAAGGAGAGAGTACATATGTGATAATGATTGTTAAGTATCACTTTATTTAATATGATGCATGTGACTCGTGATTTTCAGAGCAGATAAGAACCTGATAATTGTTGGAAACAGTCAGACTATTAATCATTTAATAAAATGGAAACATTTCACGCTGTATCTAATGCTTTGTCTCATCAATCTCGTACGCGGGCATCCGATACACGTTTCGAATGCTTTGTGTTAATTATGCAAATTGTTATAATTTCACTACATTTTTCCGCAATTTAATGAATATTAAATACATTAATAACTGTCTACTCTGTAGATGTTAAATAATATAAATTCGTTCTATTATATACATTGTCAATCTCGCGTACACTTTATTTTATTACATTTACTTATTCGGTAAACGATGCAATAATACAATCTCCGTTTTATTTGAATTTCAATAATGTATAACTTTATGAAGAAACATTTCTCTGTCATATCAAATTCTATAAAAGTAATAGAACCTATATTAAATCAGTTAAATAACACCCATGTTCTCATTGTGTTAAAATATTGTATTTAATATTCTTATGAAATTGATCTTAAGATAAATTAAAAGTAACCGTAAGAGCGCAATGTGTGTGTGTGTATGTGTGTACAAGTATTTTTGGACCCATATACCTACATACGCAAATTAATACATTAAACGCAACGAGAAGAAAATATTATCAGGTTGTAAGGATCATTTAAAGCTACCGGATTATTAGCAACCCGCATGTTTGCTGGGCGTAACTAAAAAAAAAAGATCCCAGTCTTTTCACGTTGATTTCTACGTGTATACACGCAGATTTCTAATTTCTTATCCTACGGGCAGAATACTCAATAAGATGCTCATTTATGTCGTGGTTAGAGCAATGTGCAATATTCCATTGTGCACTTAAGCGGAACGTGCTTCAGATAGCTCAGATAAATATGCAGCAGATTGTAAAATGTAGTGCAGTTTGTGATGCTCTGTTATGAGTGTGGGATGATGCTCTGACAAAAGAAAGGCAATCGATAATCTAAAAGTGGCGTAACAAAATTGAAAAGCGAGTGGAAGGGAATGAAGTGAAACAGTGACACAACTTTTTCCGGATATCCAGCGGATATTATTTCAATCACAAGTATATGAGATTAAATTAAAAATAACAGTGACTTACATATTTTAACTTACAAATAAGATTATTTAACAGTGAATATATCAAATAAATATATGTTCTTTTAGTTAATTTTAAAATAAGTTTCTAAACAAAGAAACGTTGTTTTTAAAATATTGGAAATTGCTCATGCAAATAATCACAATCGGATAAGATTATCAGTCAACGTACTATGCCAATTTGTAAATGTAAAATATCTTAGAATTTAGTATAAGAGAATAAAAAAAATCATTAAAAGATACAAAAGTACATGAGCATTTGATCATAGAGATTTGAAAATTAGATCAAACATTTATAAGCTGACTTTCCTTGAGATAAGAACATCAGAGATAAAGCAAATCACGCTATGATCTTATACGATGACTAGAGACACGAAACGTTTCCAACGTGAAGATCATCAAATTTTCTTTGGCCCGGATATCTGCGTGGCGTAACTTAAAAAAAATCGCGTTCATTGCAAAACGACGTTCACTGCGAATACATCGTGTTTCTGCAAAACCATTTCCGCCCCTATAGAGGCATTATAATGCGCTCGTTCGCGCGACGGCCTCCACTCCCTTTCTCTTACGCGACGAGAACACCCGCAGAAACCTTCTTATCTGGTATGACCGTGTCTATGCATCGTATATACCGTTCTGCGATATAACGTGACACATATATCGGTACTGACAATTTGGATCATAGTGTTTACCGCAAGCGTATATATCGCTGGCTCACCGGTCGGAGCTCATTTTACACGGACTGCCGATTTTCTCGGCAACTGAAGCGTGCCCGGCGTGGTATCCACTGCGTCCGGTCAGTTTGTCGTCGAACAGTGGATCAACGGCGGATCAGTTAGTTCGCGGTTGTTCGTTGCACCGTTCATTCCTTCTTTCTATATTGCCCATACCCAGTTGACATCTTCTCTCTTTCCATATGTCGTTTCCATAGATCCAACTTTAAAATCTTGCATACGGAACAAAACGAGCTCAACCAAAAGTGGACACGAGCAACGGAAGAGGCATGTCGTGACGACCGTAGCTCATCTTTCGTGATTCATCGTCGATCCTAGAGAAAGACAGTGCTCGCTTCGTCAGTCATTCGGATGTTATTCGAGGAAACATTCGTCGGGTACTCCCTGATCTAGGAAAATCAATCAGTGCGCGATGACGTCTTGACAATGAAATAAGGTGAGATAGACGAAAGAGTAAGATTGTAGACGAAACCGTGCAAATACCATCAGTGGATTTCCAGCGAGAACTCATTCTTCATGAATGCGAGAAAAGATGCTGTTGAGAGCTAATCTGGTCGCGGTTTTGCTGACCTTGAATTGCGTCAGTCGCGCGAGTGAGCATTCGAAATCGACGTCAGAGAAATGGCAGAAAGAAGAGAGAACCGTCATTTCCGGCGAGAAGATCCTTAGGTACATGAATGATAATATCACCTTCGAGAATCCTATTTCTTCGGTCAATGGTCACAACGTCAAAAATAACATAGCCAAGATTCATCGTTCAATTGATGAAGACTTCTATAATGCACATTCTAAGATTGAAGTGGAGGAACGAGGTAAATTAAAACCGGCCTTATAATGCTTAATGACAGAAATGCTTTTATCTTCTAATGCAAGCGCTATAAAACACTGATGTAAAAAAATAGCAGCAAATGTTATGTTTGAATTGTCATTCTGATGAAGTATGATTAACGGTACCGTTGTATAACGGTTTTCTCTAAGATATGTTATAATGGTTTTCATTATTGAAATGAGATATATCGAACATTTATGTCGATAATTTAAAATTTTATAATTTTTACATTAAAATCCTAACAAGTAGTATCAATGAGTTTAATGTTAATTTTTCAATTGTAATAAATTTTCTTGTAAGTGAAATCGTTTTCATATCTAGAATCATATTATTATAAATATAACAGTATTAAATAATTCGATATTTTCATTATTTCAAATCTAAATCATCGAAAATATATTCAAGATTTTAATCATATTGTTCGTGATAATTTTCAGATGAAGCACGGCGTAAGAAACGAAAGGTTGGCCGTACTATGTTGGCGTTGCTGATGGCATATAAACTCAAATTTGTCGCTCTGATACCAACAATACTTGGAGGTTTGATTCTTCTCAAAGGAACGACGCTGCTTGCGGGATTCTTCTTCGCCTTGTTTGCTGCCGTTCTCGGACTGAAGATACATTGACAACGAAATCAGGATCTTTAGAAGGAGAGCACCAAGAATATACTAAGAAGTGAGAATGACATACGACTTTATTTCGTAATAATTTACAATCAGGTTAGACTTGTGTAACTTATCTTTGAGAAAGTATTGAACGCCTGTGTGCACAAAGTAACGCTTAAGCCGAATTTATAATCGCTTCTCGGAGTCAAACGTATACATTTCGTATACATTTCGTATACATTAGAAAATGCGTCGCGTCAAGTGTATACTTGTAAACACATTAAATTAAATTATTTTTCATCTTTTAGACACTACAAATGGAAAACGTTACGCGAAACAATTCTCATGTATTACGATCATTACGAAATAAATGTTACACTTCTTAAAATGTAATATATTTATATAAATTAATCATTATATAATAAATGTTGACAGATGATGGAATTAGTATTTCTTATTCACTACATTTTAACACTCAAGTATTTTAATCGTTACGCTTACTCTACTGAACACAAGATTTTAGTAACGTAAATATTGATACAGATGTAAGTACTTGTCGCAAGCTACACATTCCAAACTCTCTCTAAAGTTATTTTATAAATCTAAAATAAATACTTTCTGCCTACCTTGGTGAGGTACTAAATAAATAAATAAATATAAATATCGCAAGTGTACTGAGAAACGACTACAAATTCGGCTAATCAAAGACTAAAATCTGTCATCTTTTCATTTAACCTCGTGATTGATCGCGTTTTGATTGTCGACAAAAACTTCAAACAGGTACCATTAGAAGTTTTCGTGAGTGAAAATTACTCTCTCGCTATCACATTTTGTTAGATTGTTTACTGAGGCAATTGACAGTTGAAATGGAAATATTTGTCGTCATCACTTTTTTGTTTTATATTTTTTGACAGTTATTTACATTCCAGCTATACATTTTTACAGCTTGCGCATTTTTCTCGCTTTGCAGAAAATTGTCGAAATAGCTTCTTTACGGTAACTTCCTTTTCGCTCCAAATGTATATAATAATAAAATTTACTACATATTGTATTATCGTATCATTAAATATTTACGTTATTTATAATTAATTTAGAAGAAATTACGATGCGATTATTATCATATCGATGATCATTTAAAAAGCGATCAGACTTGTTAAAAATTGTTAAAAATTTACACGAATAAGAACAGCTCGTCCAATTGAATCTTTTTTCCTACTTTCAATTTTTTTAAAGTTTTTGCATTTTCTATATTTTCGTTCATATTTTTTTTCTTATTTTAACAATAACATCACTGATATATTCCATCTATACACTCTCTTCTTTTTATCGTAATCTATGCAGTACACATAAATGCGATGTTTTATAAATGATAAAATTTATTTTAAAACATAAATAAGTGAATCTATTTCGTTGTTCCGAACTGTCTCTGAAATTGCATATTATCTGCTCCTTTGGATACAGGCGTTGCTTCCTCCTAATACCTGAAGATTTCCCATTGTTTCTTCCTGCTGCGGATTGTTTAATGCTTCTGCCGTGCGTTGTAGGCTAAAGTCTGAGCGTATTCGCGATCGGCTTCCGTTATTGATGATACAGGTGCGTCTACAACTCCCTTCAGGCTTCTGTCCCATCCACCTCCGCCTTGCTGCCAGCCGCCATGATCGTGACCCTGCTTTTGGCTTAATAGTTTCTTCAAACCGATGATCAACGACAGAACTAAAGCGATCTTGCTGATGATCAGAGCTTTGCCTGCCAGCAGGAAAAGCACGCCCATAGCAATGGGAATTAACGCGGCGAGTTTCATCGCCATTCCCATCATCATCATGCCCATCATCTTCTTCATTTTCCCACGACCTTCCTCAATACTTCGTTTCAATTCGCCAGAATTTGTCTTTGGTAAGCTGATCTGCACGTTGAAACTGTTCATTAGCGCGGCTACGCGCTCGAACAGAATATCGTTGAGCATTTCGTCCATGGCCCCTCCGTTAGTTCTAGCCAAAGTCTTTTCCAGATCGGGAACCGTATTTTTCGAGCTATCATCCGTCGCAGAAGCGACTTTGACCAGCTCGAGATTATCGCTGATCGGTAAAGTCTGTATACGACCGAGTCTCTCGAAAAAGGCGATCGCCTTCTTCTTCAAACACGGCGACACGGCCATATTGCGATGCTCGCACTCCTCGTAGACACGATAAAGAGCACGGTATCCTCGTTCAAGGAATCCGCCGTCCTCATTGGCATGAATTGCACTGCAGACTAACAACAGCAGCACGCACTTTGATATAATCTTAATCGCCAACATGTTGGATTTGGATGGTTTTCCAACTCGCGAATGCTTAACTGGACAATTTTGGGATTAAATCACAGACACCTCGTATCTTCGAAGTCACGCGAGAGACACGCGACTCGAAATTCGAAGTGACTAGTCGGATATACGAATAGTTGCGCGCACCCACGAGCTAGATGATCCTCGACTAGAGAGAACTGGCATCAGGACGAAGCCTCCGAGCAGATATATACCAGCGAGTTGCCATCCTCCTAGATACCATCCTTCACGAAGGGGATGAGGTATCTCTCTCGTATAAACGGACGGATATGCTGGTGCATGTGACGACACGACCTCACTTGTATGAGTGGATAATCTCTTCTTTCTTCTCCCCATCGCAAACCCCTCTCGTCCTTGCATCTTCCTCTTTCTCTTTCAGCTCGCTAGACAGCTGCCGTCGCGGCGGGACGGGGCCAAAGTAAAAATTCTCATAGTGGTAGCGCGCCAAGAACATGTGACCCTTCCTGACACAGAGACCCACTCGCGTCTCGAGATCGAGACACTGCTGTTCAACGCGATTCGCTACCACGCGATTCGTTCATTAAATTTCACTGTGGCGGTTATGTACTTGGAGATACTATGTGTGTATCTTCCGCGTCATGTTAGTGTGCGGTCTCATCATGATTCGCATTTTGCGCGGGAGAAGAGAGGCAAAGCCTGTGTTGAGATGAGACCAGAGGGGAGCGCCGTAGACTGCATTGGCAGAGTATCTGGCACCGTGATCTCTCTGACCCCTAGCATAACGTGAGGATGCTATTGTAGAAACTGGTTCCAGGTTACGGACAGCCCGTGACCTTCCTATCGTACGATTTTCCTGCGGCGTGGAATGAGCGAGGATTATCGACACGGATGATCTACTTTCCCTGCATTTTGGTGTATCATTCTCATCATGTTGTGTCCCGCATAGATGGTGGATAATGTTTTGTATTTATCTAACGACAATCGTCACGAACCGTTTCTCATTTTTTTAATCTTTTTTCACAGTTGCGCTCTGAATATAAATTAATAAATATAAATCACATTAATGTATGAAGAACGTAAAATGTATTTGAAATTGTCTTTACTATCTCTATTCTTTCAGCAAGATATGACGTTGAAGAAGAGATTTCATTTTGTTCCAGATTTATTGACACTGAAATACGTAAAGCGAGACGAACAAAACAGCAACGCGCTTTGTGATTACATGATGCGATACTGCTTTATTGCGCAATAGTACAACTTATAACTGCATAGCACCTTACTCTTGCACAAATTGCTTTTTGATTACATACACATTGCATCTCCCTCAACACAACGTTATATATAAACCAGCTGTCGTTCATTTTTGGTCTGATAGCCATGAAATAGAGATTATCAGTAGATAAATGTACATTACGAATGTGGAATTCGCAACCTTATGGCGTATAATTAGCTAATTTACTCAATTACTAGCAACGTTTTGACACACATATGCACTCCATATGTATACCGATTAATACATTCATTAGAACATGTTTTTGTACCTTTCTATTTGCTACTACTAAAAGATATACTAAATAAATAATCCTTTTATACAGTTAAAACAAAACAAGATTTTAGGATTCAAAGACAGCTACATTTTTTATAAAATAATTATTATTATGATTTTAGAACAGATCTTTTATTTCTTTTAAGGAATCGCCATGGACTGTACATGGAAGATAAAAAAAATCTGCATACCTTTTGTGTACGAAATTGTAGCACTTAGCCTCGAAAGGATTAATAACGTGTGCAAACCCACAAGGTGAAATTATCTGGTCCAATGTATTCTGTTTTCTTCTTGTATCACGATTTGTTAGGAGCGTGAAGCTGAGCGCCTGGCGCATCCTCGACACATTCGATCGAGGTTAGCGCATCTCTAATGCGACAACAGCCAACGATGCATCCTCCATACTGTTACCTACTTCGCGATTATCCCATAGTCAGTGCTACGGGCTTACACAGACGGTGTTTAACTGTATTAAGGCCCGTGCCACATTCTGAGCGTGCAGTTATATTCTCACGAATGGTGCGAGAAATGGATTTCGCTGCTATGAGTCTACGCACAGTGCGCAATTATTTGTTATCTGATACTCAGGTCCCAAGAGCGGCGTACTTTCGATTGTTCGCAAAAGTAGAAAAGTAGGACGTTTCAGCCGAGACATTTATCTTAATGATGCCTCATGAATTATCCCATTCATCCCTCAACGTCTAATTCGCGGAAGTTTGCCAAAAGAATACTTACCAAGGCGTCATTGAGTCACAATGATACTATTCTTTGTAAAAAAAAAAATGAAAATTAAAATTAAAATAGGCTACCCATTTATCATTGGACTTCATGATTTAAAACTAAACTATAAAGTATGGGAAAAATGGATAATTTATAAAAGCCTTACGTAGTAAAAGTCACCTATACGAAACATCAGTTATTGTATGGAACACACAGGTTTCCGGAATAATAAAAGTGAGGCAATAGGTTAAATCGTCATGAGTGATTTCCTCGAGAGATATTTTAGACAAGAACAGGACGTTTCTGCCTGTTATTAGATTCAGGTCAATGATCAGCAACAGGTGGTTCTGCCGATTCGGATGTGGAGGGTTCTGATTTAGCTCATTGTCGGATCATGTTTGTTCAAAAAAAAGCATTAAATTTAGTACGATTTAATAAAAAAATGAAAAAATTTATATTCCAAAGAGCTCTATCGGATTTAAAATGTTGAAACGGCATGTCCGCAAAAAATCGTTCAAATAATCCAGCGTAGTTGCTCATGATGAGCATAATCGAACCAAGGAAAAGCTACACGCAGAAATATCAAAATTACATAGCAGACATAACAGGATCTATAAAACAAGATTGCAAAATATTGTAGAAAGAATAATGGCTCTTTGAATTATAATACCTTACATTACAACACCGGGGATATGCAAGGAACTTTAAACGTCTATTAGATACTAAAGAGTAGGAGCTGCATTCTTCGTGCCATGTTATGATGCGTATAGCTGGTAACCTTCAGAGGCTGTAACCCTGTCTGTAATACACTGAGTAGTAAATCGAGGATGCTCGATTGGCCCAGTGGCATACAAAACACTCGTCGAAGAAAAAGATCATGCTTTTTAGACCTTATTCTCCACTTTCCGGCGCGCGAGGATCGTGGGAGCTGTAACAAGTGAAAAGAAAGCTTTTTCATTCACTTGACAATCTACTTATCATCTTAATTCAGTTCACGCATTCATTTTAATAACTTTTTAAATGACAGCTGCGGTGCATAATAAATCAGAGCATCATTCTTCCACTCAGTAATATAACAATCTTTACTGTCACTTTATATACCACAATGTGTGTAATTGAAAATAATACATAAGGTGATGATGATTATTTACTTCAAATTAAAGTACTGTAGAAGAACTTTTGACAAATAATATCGTTATATATTTGACAATAGGAAACTTAATTAATTTTTACATCATTTATTATATTGGAGAAAAATCTCCAAATTCATAATAATATACAATCATTAATATCAAATAATAGAAACAATTGACATTTTGAATTAAACTAAACGACTACCTGTCGAAACGAAACCTGAGTATGTGTGTGTATGTAAGATAAATAAAACATTAGTTAGGAGTAATACAAAAATTAATCGTATGTTTCACATCACTTTCTACTTTCTTCAACGTTTCTATTATCGGTCTATTTGATATTAAATAAATTACCTTTCTCGCAAATTATGGATCCGTAACAGTACATATACATCCAAATTGTATCAAGCGTTTGTATAGAAATAGCTATTGTACGACCAACATATTCGTTGATGCTTGACCTTCGATTTCGATAAATTTGAGATTTCATCTATGTCATCCTCCCCACCTACTTTTCTCACCTATCTTGTTGTTTATCTAGCCATCTATCTCTCCAAGCGTAAATTCGAATATGCGAGTCAACTTGCATCACATACTTCCACAAATACATATTTCTGATAGGACGAAATAATGATACGCGCCGCTGAGATTTATCTTCTCACTGCGCTTCATGCACTCCATTTAACAATGTGGCAAGTACAATACTATATGTACACTAGATGTGTATCCTTGTACGTATATTGGATCCGCCACTATATGCGTGCAGAAACGTACGGTTCTGCAGCACCGTACGTTGGAATAATTTTATGCGCATGATGCATTTTACCATAGATGCATTCACGCTCTGTATGTCGTAACACCACTTTACTTCGCCATTATTACTAATTGCTAGAGCCTATAAATATGACGATCTTCACAAAGCGTCAGTTCTGATCGAACATGCTTTGGCGACTCTTCGCGGTTCTGATATTAGGCGGTTTCATCGCCATTTATTCTTGCGAGCCCGTGAACAGAAAACATCTATTGAAAACTTCGGATACAATCGAGTGTGCTAACAATGAAGGTGACATTTCCAAGTGTAAAACCTATGAGTCGGCCGATACTTCATCGCCAAATAGCAAGAATCAAACGCAATCTAACAGGGAAGCCCGACAAAGACTTCTAAATGATATTAATGACATGGGTGAAGGTGAGAATTCTTGCTGATTTTCTTAAAATAAATCTGCAGTTTATATTGTAATATAATTAAGAAAAGTAATAGCATGTTTCATATTTTTTTTTAGAGTAATTTTAGAGTAATTTCAAGAAAAAAGATATTAAATAAAAGATGTTAGATGACTTTTTCTATTAAATAAGTATAATGTAATATATAATTTAAAAATATATTTAGTTATATTATATTACTATATATATTTAAGTATACTAAATAAAACAAAAACATTTTATAACTACCCCCTTTATTTGCAAAATTATCTTTTAAAATACACTTTCATTGTCTATTATTTCTAGAATCTTACATTTAATGCTCAATTTCTGAGTGGAAAAACATTCTATTAATAAAAAAAGTTAGTAAAAAAAAGGAAAGTTTTAATAGTTTTAGTCGATATTTTGAATCTTTTAATCAACAATTAAGTAAACAAATATTAAATAAAATAATTAAATAAATCGATATGATTACACAGTAAATAGTACAATATATTTATTTATTACATTTTTTTATTAGTTTTTCAAAAAATAATAATTCTTTTATACATATAAATTTGATATTATACGTAAAGAAGCAGTTAAAAATAAAGACGTATATTATATTAGGTGTTGGAATTAATTCGTAGCGTTTTTAATGAAAGAATGTTATTTATTTCACATGAGCATTAAAAAATACATTAATGAAAGTACTTCCCATCACTTGTAAAACGCTACGAATTAATTCCAACACCTAATATATTGCATATATAATGTTTGTTTATAATAATTTATTTATAATCAGCACCTTTATTTTTTTCATTGTTGATTTGATTAATTTAATAATATAATTTAATTTTTGATCTAAATTAGATAGTATAAATACTTGGTTAATTAATCAATTTATTTTAAATTTCAGTTTCTGCTCGGAAAAAAGATAAAAAAGGAAATAGCAGAGTAGTTTTTTACATGTTAGCTGCTTTGAAAGCAGCATTGCTGTATGGACTATTACATGGCGTTGCAGCTCTCGCAGGAAAAGCAATATTGCTTGCCAAAGTAGCTATAGCGATTGCCATTGCCGCAATTGTAAAAAAGAATGGTACGTGGTAGGTAAATCAAAAAAAATTATAAAAAATTATTATTTCATGCTCGTATATTTAAAAGTCAAGCCTCTATGATCAAAAGAAATACAAATATTTGTTTTTTTTTAACAACAATATAGTTAATTAAATTAAACAGTTAAAAATGAGAAAAGGAATATTGAAAATTAATATTAAGAAAAAAATTTATGTACAAACTTAAATAATTAAATAAATTTAAAATAAATCTTAAAATATAGCTTCTCAAATTAAATCATATTGTGTTCTATAATTCTATATATTTATAATATATTTTGTTTTTGACGATAATATATTTTATAAAGTTTTTTGATAACTTTTCCGGTTTTAAATATATTCTGTAAATTTTTCTGATAATAGAAATTTGGAAGGTTAGCTCTTAGAAAATAATACGATTTTATGATGTCAAAACAAATCAGTAATTTATATGAAATGATTTAATTAATAAAATTTTCTTTCAGATTCTGAAAAAGTTTCTTATGAAATAGTGAAACATCCACATACCAGCTACATACAAACCCACAGCTCAAGCGTCGATTACGATCATCGTAATGATTACAGTGATGATCGTAATGATTATCTTTACGAACATCGGAAGCGACGACAGCTTATATTTTAATATAAATGGAGAGACAAAGATTTTCAAGGAAATAAAATAATTATTTATAGAATAATTATTTGTAAAGCTACTTATATTATACATAAATCTATTTATAAACAAAAATATTTATAAAGCTTATCTAATTTTATTAAAAAATTTGATATTTTGGAACAATTGAATAATAGAACAAATGAACAATAGAAATGACCAATTTAAATGTGTACTTTATAAATATAAATAAAGTATTTTTTTATTTAAAAAAGTTTTTGAATCAAAGATTGAAAATTTTGTATATTACTACTGTTAGTTTTAATAAGTGGTTACACTTAAACAATGTAATACAAAGACAAAATTTTTAAATGTTATTTAATTTTATATGAGAAATATTGTTAATTTAATATTGTTAATAAAAATATAGTATTGTTAATTTATTTGCGTTTATTTTTTGCTTGGCTTAATGTGCCCATTTATTTACGGAATTTGAAATTTATATTATACTTAATGAAAAAAAAGCTATAATTTAGATCATATCTTATAATAGAAAATTGTATACATTTGAATATATACATTTAAAATTATATATAATAACAACTGTTTGTAAATCTTAAGTGTAGATAAATTATATTTTACATAAAGTCTAATATACGATGTGTAATTATTTAAACAGCTTAAATATACAATTTTAACTTATTTTTTCTATATACTTTTAATTTTTTATGCAATTATTTGTATTAATCCTTCGTAGTGACATCTTCTGAAAATTATTGTATAAGTCAATCATACAGGGGGCAAAATGACCCCAACAATTTTAATTGATTGCCGTAATTGCCGTTTAATTGATTTCCAGCTTTTGTTCTTCGAAATCACAAAAAATTACTGAACATACTTTAAACGTTGTAGAACATGGAAATATACTGACTTTTTGAAATTTTTAATTTTAACGTAATTAAAAAAATTGCAAAGACTGATCTAAGGAACAGTATCTGGCCTCTGGGCACAAAAAAGGTGTGTTGAACTTTGGATAAATGGTAGTTTAAATCCCGTTTTAAAAAAACACCTTAGAGATATAAAGCCTCTTACCTTTTTGGGATCCCTTGGATTTCTGGTGATCATGAAGGTGATTAAGAATATTCATAAAATTATCAAACACAAATATATTTTATGATATTTTACAATTGATATTATTTTGGTAATAATGTTATATTATCTTACGAAATAATAGAACTAAGTATAAATTAAATAACAACTTAATAATAAATTAAATAAAAAATAATTAATATCTTTTAAATATTAAGCAAAAATATAATATCTATTTTGATTTTATATTTCTAGATTAATATAAATAAAATATGTTAATGGAAGGTAAAATTCTCGAACTAATAATAAATCTAAGACAAAGATTCATATTCACATCTTACTTTTAATAAATATATGCATTTATTTTTAAAATTTTATGTAATATTTAATATAAACTATATATACATTAACAATAATGTAAGTTAAATTTGCGCATTTGTCGACAAAAGTGTAATGTGAATACTGATCAAAATATACAATATATCAATATTATGTATTATTTATTCTTTAGAATAACACCTTCTTTGGATAGAAAAAGGAAGTAATGTACAATAAAACGTTTTTATTAATCAAATATTTAAATAAATAAATAAATAAATAATAAAATTAAAAAAATAATACATTTTCATTATCGGATACATCAAAGGAGATGTATTACATGTGGTAACTAAGTCGTAAAACTTTTGTAGTATATGTGTTGAATGTGATTCAGGTTGGAGGAATAACATCCATTGTTCGTTGCCAACCACCACCATATCCACCGCCACCACCTCCATGATGTTCCGATGCTGTAGCATAAATTACTTCATGACCACCTCCTCCGCTCGACACTAGTTTTTTCAAACCAACTATCGCGCTTAAAACTAAAGCCATTTTCGCCGTCAGTAAAGCCGTGCCAGCAAGGAAAGCAATTTTTCCATAGGCTAATTGCGCCATCATACCTAAACAAATAGTTTATACTTCCATAAGGAAGATTGGAAGAATCGATTTTTTTTTTATAATTATATTTAGATTTTTCATTCATTTAGAATACTAAAATAAACAAATCAAATAAAAATCATTTTCCATAAAAAGTAAATTTTATTCATTGCTTGTATCTATGATATTGTTTAAAAATATAGTTTAGTAATATAAAAAATTAGCAGTATAAAAAACCTAAAAAAATTTTAATAAGTTAATTTAATTTTTTGGGTTGATTATTTTTTTTTTAATTTCGATTTTTAAATTATTTCTTCTATAAATTTTATATATAGCTAACACGGCACCTGCTACTATTATATATCCGAAACCCTTATTCTTTTTTTTTCTTCCTGCAAATATTGCAAATATATTTATTTAAATATTATTGTTAAATTTTTTCTCTTTTTAAAAAGGAGCAATTTCTTTGTCAAATATACATCCGAACAAATAAATTGTATTTTATTTGTGTAAAACAATCGATTATAAAACATTTTTAATTATAATTTATATTTCAATGATTTAATTGAAAAACATAATGCATTTTTAATGGCACAATTTATTAATAATCTTGAGGTGCTGTTACCTTCAAAAGCATTTCCCGGTATTGTCAGTTTCACGCTTCTCGATGTCAAATATTCATAAAACTTATTATCTAATTTTTGATCGAGACTTAGTTCCGTGCCATTTTCAGATTTCATCGAGTTGTGACTTCTGGCGGTAGATGTTGGATCTTTGGTAATTGAAATATAATCATTGATTTTAAATACAGAATCATCTTGGATAGCAGAATCGAGGATTTCCAAAGCACGCCGTTTGAAACAATTGAAAGTGTTTTTTTCGTTTGCGCACCGTTCAAATAGACTTGTATATTCACTTTTAGCAATCACTAAATTGCAGAACACCGTGAGATGAAGAAAATGTAAAATCCAAATCATTGAATGCCGCTTATCCATCGTGAGTATAATATACGCAAACTCGTCGATTCTCCTTCTTTATCTTCTAACTATCTCTACAATTATCAGCTTCTCCTCCGTTACGTCTTACACTGTCCACTCTGCTGATCTATTCGATAAATCTCGCAGACTACTCCTTAAAATCTGGTTGCATTGCGACTTATATAAGTGTGCACCCATTAGCCTCTCCTACCAAAGCATTAAGATTCCTGGTATACGCCCGTACTTGATCCACGCGCTGTTTAACGCTACACAACGGAAGGAAAGACCCCTCAACCAAAACAATGTCGTACAGCCCCGTAAGTAAGTATCCTTCTGACCTGCTTATCAAACGAACCTTAAAACTCCGCCGCGCCGATCGTAGTTAATAACGACGCAACAGGAATGGAATGCAGGTAAAACAGACGATATTCTCCACCCAAATATGATTATAAATGCAAACCTCTGCATTGAGAAGCAGAAACGGTTGTAGATTTATCCATCAATTTGCATGCATGACTAACTTTACGTGTTACAGAATAATGTCATGCGGAAATGAATTTTTAATATTTCCAACGCTAATTATTTCTTGTTATTGTTACTACATACATTCAAGTTCAATATTTGAATACTGAATACATGAAATAATCGCTTTAGTATTCATCACTTGGGAAATTCTTTCATTTTGTTGTATTTAATATTACGGTATTACAATATATACAACTAATATAATATAATTTAATTTAATATTATACAACTAATAAAGATCGAGGAACTTATTATATTTGTTAAATACTGTTAATTTAGTGCAGGTTACGATCCGTGACGAGCTACATTCGAAAAATAACTGGAACAATTATAAATATGGACTTGATTAACACTGTCCATTACATTCAATGCATTCAAATTTCGCAATTATTTTTTTCAAATGTAGGCTGTTTGTCATAGTATTTAAGTTCACTATAGTTCCTTCATCATCTTAGTAAATTCCGACCACATCAATTCCAATCACATTGATTGTTATACGAAGCCAAGTATTCATTATCCATTTCATCGTCACTTTAATGATATAGTTCGAATAATTATCAAGAAGAAAGCGTATATACAAACATAAGCTTTTGTCACGCTCTTATTACAGAATGATACTGTCTCAACGATAATATTGTCATTTCTTGTAAATTGGTATTTCCGTAAATACTATCTTTCTGTTTGTAAGAGATTTGTATTCTTAACCGAACACTCTTAATTAAAAGTATTTTATCTGATCGATAATGCTCATTTTTTAAATGTATTTCCATTATATAATTAATTGAAAAATCTTAACCTATTTCTCAATATGCACTACATATATCTCTTAACACTATTCTATGATATGAGCTAATAACACACAAGATACACGTTTAAAAGGAGGGATAATTAAATGATGGACAAGCGATAAAACTTGTTTAAAAGCTTTCTTCACTAATTGTTACAACGTGCAATGCATTCCCACCTTATTAATTGTTATACCTGATAGAAAATGCTATGAGCATGTGGTCGCATATGTAGTTGTATGACCGTAAATATATGACAGTATTTTCCTTTATAAGTAGGAGAGAGAGAGAAAGAGAGAGGAGGGGAGGAGAAAGAGAGGGAGAGGGAGAGAAACAAATATGCGTTTCCCGGATGTAATCGTCATTCTTGCGAATGATAATAACGTAAGAGCAACGGAGAAAGAGAGAACTAGTACAGTTAGGCGACCGAAAGAAAGGACGATGCGATAATGGACTAAGCTAATGGAATCACTAAGTGAAAACGTCAGAATCTCAGTGACAATTCTAATTGATGGACAGACAGATACTTGCAACTGAACTTGAAAGTGAATTTGTAATAAAAAATATTATTATGCAGACATACAATGCAGACGAAGAAGTTGTTTTACCAGCATAAAATATCTCTTCTCTTTCGACTTATTCGATTCGTCTAAACAATACGAAGATATATTACAATTGAAACAATACGAATGTGATATATAATATGATAATGTAACAAAATAAAAAATTAATAGCGTAGATATATTAAATAAATATTATTTTAATAAACATTTTACATTTCTTACTATGTTTATTTGCGACAGATTATGCAATTTAATAATATAAATGTATCAGTGTTAACAGAAAAACATCATTTTGAAAAATTATGTTAACTCTAACTGATGTAATATTTGTAATAAATTTTTTTTTTTAGTATTTTGAAACGCTTATTAGCATTATTACTATTATAATATTGACAATTAATTTAATTTGTGATACTATTATTGCCAATTTGAATTTAGGACTGTGTTTTCAAGACTGTATGTTTTCAGTACACAGTTTGAAATACTGGAAAATGTATTTAAATATAAATATAGAAATATTATTAAGCACTAGATCTAACTTTGACTGCATTTAGAGTTTCTTTACTTAATTGATTTATTCGTATAAGCGGAGTTTAATTCAACTTATTACTGATATTATAAAATGTTTGTTATATATAATTAACGAAATAGAACAAATAAAAGAAAAACGTTTCTTGATATGTTCAATTCGGCTTTTAAAGCTATGTGTTTAATTATAATCTATGCGTATATAATAAAATATAGAAATAATACAATAATACGATATTGCAAAATGTAAAGTAACTCGTATTATTAGATCTAATACTCGTATTCATAGGTCTTATATTTAAAGCTTCCTTAAATTTATCTTTAGATACTCTACGAATTATTTCATTGGCTGCTGAGTATCTAAAGATAAATTTAAGAAAGGTCTTAAATACAAGGTCTGACTATGAACACGGACATATTTAAGAATTTTATCTCTAAATAATATAATACAAAAGTTGATAAAATATTTCTTATATTTTAAATTAATTATATGAATAAGATGTGACGAAAATAATTCTCTCTGTTAAATCTAATAATATCTAACTTTGGTCATGATTTTTATGTTGATAATTATATAATCTAAATCTCTCGTTAATATATTTCAAAATTTACGACCAATTAACTACTTTGAGTCAAAAACAAAATTCCTCTTATTTTGTTTACTTTGTCCCGAATCGCTATTTCCGTCATAAACATTGACAACTTCTCTAATAACATGCTGATCATAAGGACTGTAGTCCTGTAAGGGTCTATAAGGTCGCTGCGGGTAATGATAATCATAATGGGTATATACACCAGCCGGTGTGTCGTGTCCATAAGCGTGGAAGCCATTAAACGCGTTTGTCGAGTAAGGAGGTACAGCAGGTGCACCGGAAAAGAGCGTATTCCATCCTAAAAGACCGATCAGAAACAACGCCATCTTCGTCAATAAGAGGGCCTTCTTGGTCACGATTAACAGGAAACCGAACATGAGCGGAATTAGTGAGGCCAGATTGAATTTGAAACCCAATAGAAATGGCAGTAATATGTGTCTAGTCAACTGCCTTCCTGAAATAATAGAAATTGATCTTGAATTTGCAACCAATCCAGTTGTCTTGATAGTGCTGCCTGCTAGAGGACGTTCTTCAAACTGGTTGTAACATGTAACGTCTTAACCAGTACAAGAATCAGCATAAGGTTTAATTCCACGCTAAGATAACAGTAATAGTGAGAATAGAGTAATTCTGCGTGTAACAAGCTACAATTTTTTGAAACAAGCACTTTGTAACTTTATTCATTTTATATAATCATTCTTTCACAAATTATTTGAAACAGTTGCATGTAATTCTTACATTACATCATTTGCACAAATTATTACCAATAAATTTTATGTACACATGTTTTTTGTGTGCTAATAAATTATTAGCAAAGAACATATAATACATATATAAAAAATATTTGTAAAATTTACAATATTAAAAAAAATATTACGTAAAAACGTTCTCACAGTTAAATAAAATTCTGCTTTATCTTTATGCAGAATAACAATTATATATACGTATTTGAAACAAATTTTTCTTAACGTTTGTTTCTAAATTATAAATACGAGCTTATTGAAGAGATAATCAAATTTAAAATTAATTTTAATTAATTTTACAAAAATAATATTATAGCTTACCTGTACTAGTCTGCCTATCGCCGTACGAAGGAACTCTTTCATTAATAACAAATTCCAGTATTCCGTTTCCGTTTAGCATTGGTCCAATACGCATCTGTAATCCCGGATATATATTATCCAAATTCCACTTGGCATTACGGCGTTCCATAAGTCTGGCAGCTGCCTTTACAACATTTCCGAAATCTTTTGGATCGTAATCCAGATCCAAAAGATCTCTACCGTAGCCCTCCGCTCTGTCAAGTCGCATCTTTCCAAACTCCAAACTATCATTATCGTTTAATGACTGCAAGGTATTTAAAATGCCACGATTTATGCATTCGAATGTACCATGTTCCTTTTTTGCGAGACATAAACCAAGAACTTCATTGAAGCTATAGGAATGTTCATCGTCTAAAGTGATATGTTCCTTGGACTCCATGATCACTGTAAAACTCGTAGACACGAGAAAGAGTAAACTTAAATAACGGAGTTCGCTTTTCATCTTCGGAGCACCGATCTCTCAAATCGTATAAGTGTGTTTAGATAAAATTAAACATTGAATCAAAAATTTATAAGAATTAAAATAAACAGAACAAAGATACAAGGATTTTAGGAAATTTATAAAAACTTTTGCACAATCGTTTTATTTAAATTTAATTTTTTTTTCCAAGGCACAAAAAATAATCCACACTGTAAGATAACAGACACTCAAAAATTTTTGATTTTTAGAATGCTTTTCACATCTTCGAGCTATCATAATTTTGTTTCTTTAATTTTGTAAGATTGTAACAGAAAATCCTGTTATAAGGACGAGCTGTAGAGTAATGAAGTTCCCGTAAAATACTGTTCATACTGTTCCTGCGATCACCTACCTATATAGGCGACAAGAGGGCGTTCACACACGACAGAACAATTGGTTTCACTCGGAAGATTTTATAAGTAGCGAAAGTATACTTCGTTTGTATTTTGTGCGCACGAAGCTTGGTCGATACACCGGATGCACTGTGAAGCGTAATTTCCTTTGGTCGAAGAATGGAGTGTCCGAAAGATCGTTATATCTTCAGATTGATAGGACAAGCTTGATGGCTGAGCAAGAAAAATTGGGAACACAAGTAGCGCGGATATAATTGCCGAATTTGCGTAAATCTGGAACATACGAGATCTAAAGATCGTCATCCAGCAAGACATTTAAAGTATTGGATTAAGTTTTTGAATTGTGATATATTTTTAAATCTTTTTCTCATTTTTAAAATAATATTATTTTCAGACTGAAATATTATTTTCACTTGAAAATAATTTTTTAACTCTGACGTAAAGTTATGTATATAAATATATCTATATCTTATACGTAGTTTATCGCTATTGTAATATGGTTTCAAAAATTCTTATATCAATATAATCTTATTATATTTGTTGGAATTTGTTTTTTTTTTTTGTGGTAAAGGATATTTGCGTGATAATATGGAAGAGAAATATTTGGAAAGAAATAAAATTGAGTCAATTTTTAATATTATATAAAAATTACAATTTATTTATAAATAATATGATAAGTTACATGATGATCCCAAAATGGGGTATATAAATAATCATTGGATTAAATCTGGTGATCCCGTGCGAGTACTGACTACGAGTCGTTCCGCATATGATAGACACGGAGGATTCTGAAAGGATACCGCACGGGTATGACGGAGGGGGCGCGACTTCTACCATTCTGACAGGATTCCACTTGAGAGTCTTTCGAGATTCTCATAATCTCTGAGCACAGTATTCTGTTGATGTTGGTAAAGTGATAAGCTTCGTCATAGATTTGTCGTAATGTATCGAACCACACAACTATCGTAGTATCCTTATTGGTTGTCCTTATTGAATTACAGCACCGTCGTCCAAGTCGTCAAGTCATCGTACCGTTAAATCCAGTTCACGCAAAATCCAGTAATCTCGTCCGTATCTAACAGTCCTTTACCCGTCCACATAGAATTGCGTTCAGTATAGTCGTTTGTATATCGTAAGGTAAACGTCTTTGTCGTCGAGCTGAACTTGTTCACGGATCCCTGAGAAGTTGAGTCACGCCACCCTCAGGTGATCGATGGATTATGGACGATCACTTTGGCGAATGTAGGTAGAAAATTAGAAAGGGAAGAAGTTATGCGTAACTTTGAGCTATTCGGAAGGTTTGTACGCCTTGTATGCGAGATCAGAACCAGCCGATGATCTCGCCCAGCCGTGACCATGGTCGTGATGCACTTCGTGTCCATAATCATGAACGGGGTGAGCAACGACCTCGTAACTCTGGCTCTTGTAGGCAAGGAGTTTTTGCAGACCGATGATCAAGCTAATGATGAGAGCGATCTTGCCGATGATAAGGGCTTTGAAAGCTATCAAAGCCAAAGCACCAAGGGCAATAGGGATAAGAGCGGCAGCTTTCAGTTTCAGAAGGAGAAGGATGGGTAAGAGAGATTTAACGATTTTCTTCTTCTTGCCACGAGCTGAAACATAATTCCGAAATATAAGGTCTCCAATTTGTTTCGACATGTTATAATTTACAAGCATATCCAAACTTTTTTCGTTTTTTTTTATATCTTAAAATTTCAAATAAAATTCATGCGTATTTTAACAGTCTAAAAAATATTCAATGATAGAACTTTAAAACTTTAAGAACGTTCTTTTTCTTTTTTTTAAATAAAAAATTAATTTAATTTAATTTTACCTTCATCAAAAGAGCGGGAAACGTCTTCGGGAAGACTCAATTCAACAGTATGCGTGGATAAGAATTTGGCGGCTCTGTCGACAATGGCCTGATCAATTGCAGCTTCCTTGGCTTCGGTCTCAACAGGTAAAGTATTTTCAATGTCGTTAAGAGACCTTGCATTGTCAGCTCGGCTGAAAAGAAAGAAATATGTTCGTTATATCAACATATACATATCGAGCTATCTTAAACTTCGTTAATAACTTTCTGTGCTACAATTTTTTACAACCGGACATCGTAGAGTCAAGTAGCATTCAAATTATATGTTCATTGATTACAACAGTAATTAAATGAGAGTAAAAAATTAATTCTCTATACAGTTCATAAAATAATAAATTTCAATGACAAATTCTTCTCTACTTGTCTCTTTTTTCTCTTTACAATTTATTCTTCTTAAGATCATACTTAAAGCAAATTTGAATCTAAAAATGATCGAATATTACAAAATAATTACTCAATCTAAGCTCGGTAATCAAATAGTGATAGTTTTTTATGGTTTATATTATATAAATAAATTCGTGCACTTTAGTCTATTAAAAAATATATGTTGAATATAAATTTATGCGTTCACTACACGAATCACCCCTAATAGCACACTTTATCCAGAGTACATCCTGGGGATGTCCTTAGGCTGTTCAAGGGACATATGGACGTCCTCTGGATGTCCTAAGGACGTCCCCTGAAGGCCTGTGTTGTTAGAGACCTGGGTCCCTATTCTTGAAAAAAAAAACGAAAAACTGGAAAAATACTATAGTATACATAACGTATATTATAGTACTTCCCTAGTTTTACGTATGCGATACTTTTCAAGAATAGGGGCTCTTTTTCATTTTTCACGTCTTAATTTCTCATATCGCCCATTATATGATTTGATGGTCAGTTACCGTAAGTAACTGTAAGTAACCGTACCGATCACTATCTCGAGTAAATCCTCGCGATCCCTTACCTATTTTTGGCATCTTCAGTCTGTACGATCTTGAATCCGTCAATGATCTCGATGTCGGCCGAACGAGCGGCACGGTCGACGTAGCGCAGGGCCTTCATCTTGAGACACACCGCAATACTCGATTCCCCGGAACAGGAAGCGTACACGTCGAGAGCTTCCTCGAGGATCGAGGGTGGCGGTGCCACCCCCGCATCCTGTGAGGCCGGTGCAGCGAGAGCGGATACCACGAAGAGTGCGCCGACTACCACGAATTTGAACATCTTGATGAATCTTCCAGACAGCGAAGGAAACACCGAATCGAATCAATTACTCCAACTCCTCGAAAACTTATCTTCACTTCTTCTTCTCCTTCTCTTCCTCGCGCTTTCTCGTCTCGATCTCGATTCTGTTTTTTCTCACACGTGAACGCTCGAACGAGTACGGCGATCGTATCGATACTGCCCGAAAGAATCACGATTGCTGCCTTTTATCCTCGTCGCGAAAGGGGCCCGCGTACGTTTTTGAAATTTTGATGGCCCCCACCGGATGGCCCCCGCCTGCTGCCGGGTTACAAACCCATACGAGCTATTGGTTCTCCTCCAGGCGGTCGTTTGTGTCGTATACGTCTCGCGTTGCGAATACGCGCCTCCACACCGGTCCTTCTCCACCGGTTCTCCTCTCCGTGTACCTGTGTGCCTACTTAGGCTGTTTGTGTACACAACGGGTGTGTTGACTGTCGACAAACCCGCCCCGTACGTGTGCGTAATTCGCATACAGACTCACAGTTCGTGAGAAGAAGAAAACGAGAAAGAAAGAAGAGAGAGACGGTGAAAACCGAGAGATGGATGATATGTACTTACGCACTACTGGCTTCTTCCTCCGGATCTCCAAGATCAGATCACAATCAAATCGAGAAGGAGAATTTCGGCACGAGCCAAAAGCACAGATAGCAACTAGGTAGAAGATGAAATGCGGAATGTCCTCTTGGAATATTCTTTTAGATTAAAAATAAAGATAAAGATAAGAAAGCAGATTTGTTCGATGTCATTCGGATATCATTCACCAATGTGCCAGTGATTGAGATTCTTATTGATTTAACGATTTCGCGCTAACCAATATGCAAATAACTATGGAAATTTGCGAGACTACTCTCACGAAAGATTTAGATGTTACGTCCTGTTTTTTATTTGCTAAATGCAATGGTGAAGATACAGCAGCTGCGACAGGAATTGCCTACTTGTCAGAACTTTCAAAGAGACACATGTGCAATGTGCTATGCATTAAAGATGAATTATCTGTGGTAGCATAAATTATTTGGCGTAGTCTTCTCTCCGGATGACTCTTGAGATGACTTGCCAAATTGAGTCACTTATCATAATTAGTTTCTAGGACAGAATAAGGGGACTGTCCATATTTAATTTATTATCGAATTGTATCTCTATTGTAATAATGTACTTCCACTTGCGCTTAAACTTTAAAGAAGAAATGTGTCTTAGAATCTCTAATGAACGCTACTTTTATTTCAAAAAATCTCATGGCACCATTTGCAAAAGATCTTATATTATGTTAATAGAGAAGTCGATAGTCGATTATATTGATCAAACACTCAAGATAAGTTTATGATTTCACTTTCAAAGTATATTTCACCGAGTACTTCTGTGCTACCAAGTAGATGATACTTTATTCGCGTAGACCTCAACAACTTTCCAATATGCTTATAATTTTATACGAGCCGATGATGGTCTTGCAAGAAGTCGCACCGCGACTCATTCATTATTATCTGTAATTGTGACGTTTCTCGCTTGCCGAAGCTTTGCTCTTATTATGGGATCATATTTTTTAAATTAACTTTATTACTATAGTTATATTTCCCAATAACATATCTCGATTTTCGCTGATGATAGTTACTTTTAGATTATGTACTTGTGATATTGCATTCCTCTTAATTTTCTATTCCGCTTACCCTCTTTCTCTTCCTATTTATCTATTGCTTTTTTGTTTTCTGTCCTTCATTCACTATATTAGTCCTACAACTTAAACATTGTTAAGTTAAGATCAATATGATAACCAGTCAGTGATCTTTGAAATTAATGTATTCCAGTGACTCTGTCGCACGGAACATTTAACGGTTTTTCACATGGAATGTGCGTGCATCACTGTGGTTCGATCATGTGTGTGAGTTGGGCCCAAGCCAGAGGTTTCCTTCAGGAGGACAAGCCGCGCCTCGCTACGTCTCACCTTGCCTTCCCTCGTTTCACATCACCGTGACCCGAAGGCTTCTTGTCTAGAAAAAAAGATGGAAAAAGGGAGGAGACATATCCAAAAGTATTTCATCGCTGCCAGTGTATCCATGTGCGAAGGAAAGAACTCGGATGTACGACTGACTTTCTCCGCGCTTCAAGTTCGAAGATGGTCAAACGAATCTCTGCATCGGTCCAGCTTACGTTCTCACGAAGTCACGAACTCGTCTTATCGAAGAATTTGCTTACGGTATTTTAACACGCGAGACAAGCTATTTAAATGAATGAAATCTTTATTTAAAAATGATGTCTAAAAATCAATTCTACAATTGTTCTTTTACTGTATTTATTAAATTGATGAAATTTACGTTAGAATAAGTAAAATAAATACCTAAAAGATACGTCAAATTAAAAACTTCTTTAAAACATATTTTATACAGATATATTTTCTGTTCTTATTGTCTAAAATATATTAAAACGCTTAACATTCTTTTGTTTTTTTTTTTTTTTTCAGTTAGAGATATAAGATACAAAGTATGAGAATATAAAAAAACTTTAATATTAAATAGTATGAGAAAAAAAAACTTCAATATTTGGTTTATGAAGATATACATTTTTTGTATAAACTATCGTGATGTAAAAACAACTGATGTAAATGTTAATTATTTCTATGTGTATTTTTATTGCTCTAAAATACTATTGTCTCTTTTCTTTCTCTCAGTTTATCGTGACTTCCTCGCGACAGTACATAATATACAATGGGTTTCAAGTGCAACTTTCACTTTGTTCCCGCTACTTTTTTCTCTCGTCTCGCACAAGAAACATTTATTTTCACGTTAGATTCCATTGTTGTCAAATGTCCCTTTATGATAAGCAAATCTGAAAGTTCTGCTAAAACTTACCATTATATATGTATATCTTATAAATTAACTTGTACATAGCATCGCAAACTAAAACGCTAATCCGAATGGTACATCGAGCTGGGTGGCAGCCGCGCGTACTCTTGGTGGTGGAACACTTTCCTCTCGTCGACGTCGGCGAGAGTGAACTCGTCCGAGGATCGAGGTCAGGTCAAGGCCCCCACGAAGTGAAGCCTCCGTACCTGAGAGTTCTCGCTCTCCTGCTTGTTCTGCTTCTTCTCATACCTCATCCTACACCTTCATATATTCCGTCCATTCGTTCGTGCGCTGACCGCTTCTTTAATGCTTATGAAACGTTTTTATAAAAAAGTTTATCAAAACGAACTATCACGATAAAAGAATAAAGAAAATATTTTTTACTACGTATAAAATCGTTTCTTAAATTTATTTATCCGAAGTCGTTAGAGTTGTACTTTTTTTCCTACTTTTTATATATGATGCGAAAGATAAGTGAAACGTGTATGAAAGTACATAATTTTGTGCAGTTATTACATGCATTTTATGTCGCTATGCGGGTTAGTAAAATCATAGTATTGATCCGTTTTGCTTCGTACCGTTGGGAATGAGAAGTAGGATATAAAAGAAAAAGAAAGAAAAGGATTCGCACCTTGCACGCTGGAAATACATGTGAATGAACGAAACGAAAGTTCTCGCCTCTCTTTTTTCTCATTTGCGTTTGGATGTGATTCCGTTGCTTTTTACCTAGCGATTAGCTCTTCTCTTTATAGTTCATTTAGAGCAAACGAGATGGACTACTAAAAAATCACACAGACGAATAAAGCCGCACAGACAAATGTACAAGGTCTAGATATGTATAATCGTTGAAATGATACACCCATTAAGATGCAAACAATAGGATAGGCAAGCAGATGAATGGTTAATAACTACCTCGTAATAACAGCGCACGCGATACCGCAAATACGGGTATTCTCTGTGCACAGCCCTAATTTGTTTATTCGCCGCCGAAGAAAGCAGCGATATTAGTACTTTCACGAGAATAAATTTGTGCTTAATATAAACTCACTCAACTAGTTAGTGCTAATTCTCGCGTATGACCTACATACACTTTCCTAATCCGTTCCTCAGCCTATTTTATTGTTCGCTGTTCGCCAATCATGATTGGAATTTCTAGGAATACCGTTGCAAGTACTGAGACGAGCAACATTGTTACTTTGAATGCATAAACGCATAAAATATCTATAAGCGATCGATACATGCCGTATCTAATAAAATAAAAAAAAAAAAGAAGAAGTGAAGAATTCCAAATCTCGATTCACTGAGACTCGATTACTATTGAAATTCAAACGTGGAAGGGCATTCCCAGCAAACGTATCAGGGATTGCTCGGCCAGAGATGCGTTCTTGAAAATCGACAAACTTCGGATTTGGATGAGAGATGGAGAGATCGATTGATGAGGACGAATACCAGGCTTCAACTTTTTCTCCAGTATGGTAGAGAGTGTTAGGCGCACCTTGAAAAGACTCAGCGCGGATGCTGACTGGCCCGATCGGTCTGCTCGGCCTGGTTTACTTCCCGAGTATGTGTCCACCGACTGGTCCCCGCGTGTACATCCTACGTATATACGCAGGCTCTCTCGTGAGCGCGCACGTGTACGTTTACACGCTCGAATACATCGTGGACGGGACGAGAGTCGAACAAGTGCGTAAAGATGGATATGTGCTCGCGTGGACACATCAGGTTTTATTCGTGCGTTTCTCGTATGTAGGTGATGCCGCTCCTTCCCTCAATCCCTCTATCTATGTATCTACGTATCCTATTCCGCTGCTCGCTACTTCGACGATCTTTCTCCATTTTTCTCAAAGAGACAACCGGAGACTTCGGAGACGTATGTCCAGTTAGTTGCACCGAAACGCTAAACCGTCATTCAGATGACAACTCATCGCGTACTCGGCCTATGCCCATAAAAGCCTTTCTCTATCTCATGTATTTATCTCTCGGCGCTTTCCACCTCTGATTCTCTCATCCCTCCATCTTTCGTCGCGTCTCGCGCATTGAGATCTCTTACTTTCGATCGCGAGTCCCGAATCAATGGGCCATCAGTCGGTCAGGCTCCAGTTCTTTTACACGCCTCATCGTCTGCTCGCATTTATCTCACTCATGCTCCTAGCATTTCGCTCTTTTCTGCTTGTTGCTCTCTCCTCGTCGCTCTACGATTTTAATCCGTTAGTTTCATCCGAATTTTAAATATCTCGAAGACGATACCGGAATTCCAGCTAGTAAGTGTGAAAATACGAGACAGTACAGTCGAGTATAATTAACACACAGTAAAAAGTTAAAACAACAAGCCATGCGTATCTGAATTTCATTCAAGGAATAGTAAGAATTCGTTGATAGGAAAGAAAAATGAGAAAATAAAACATACAGCCGTATTCGATAATTATAGACTTAATTTATTTGCGTATTTATAAATATACATATTTTATCGCAGCTACGCAAAACAATAAATATCGAGGATGATTGGTGCGTGAATGATTTCATACGTGCGATGATCTAAAATGTCGTAGAGTGAACACAACTGAATAAGAGACAGCGAAAAGAGAAATTACAAATATGAGAGTTTTATCAATAGTTTAGAGAGAATTATCCGCAAGATGGAAATAAATAAAAATTACACGAAAAAAAAGAAGAAAATTTTGCAAGAGGAAATGACGACATGATTAAAAAGATGCTATGATAACGTTTGTAATTTTTTTCCTAGATTGACGATGGTTTGTATGCGGAATAGGCGATATCATGTCCCGATCTCGCCCATCCGCCCGATCCATGTCCTCCCCCAACTTGAACGACTTCGTGTCCATGCTCGTGGCTACCAGATACGAGTTTCTTCAATCCGATGATAGAAGCGAGTACGAGAGCAAGTTTGCTCACTATCAATGCTTTACCAGCTAACAGCGCGAGAGCGCCGAGCGCCAGGGGTACTAATGTACCACCAATTAATAAAGGAATAGCAAGAAGACCACCCATTTTACCTTTCTTCTTACGACCTAGAAAAAATAATATAATTACGATTTAATGAAAAAAATTCTACATATATCTAACAATAAAATAATAGGATTATAACGAACAATTATTTAAATTAATCTCATTATAATAAAAATGTAAACTGTTTAAATTGTACCTATATTTTATATATACATATTTATTTCAATTATACAAAGATATTTTATTTTATTATTTATCACGTTATTGGAACAACTTTATTAACGGTATCTTCCTACCTTCTTCCGTGAGACTACGTTGAAATTCTTCTACATTCGGTAACTTTAGCTTTAGAGTATGACTTTGAAAGAATTTGGCAATTTTGTCGAAAATCATGTTATTAAGAGCGTCCTCTTTGTCTTCCAATGCTCGGGGTAAACTAGCCTCAATTTCCTGCATAGATTTTTCTGGTTCAGATTCATTAGTAGATGATTCATCTTGAACTAGCGTGACGCCATCAGCTACATTCAATTGTGCAGTTCGAGAAACCCTATCTATAGCCGACAAGAGTTTCAGCTTTAGACAAGGACTTAGTTCCGCACCGGAACATTCCTTGTATACTTGATAGACAGAGCGTAAGTCGCTAAATAGGCCATTACTATTCGATCTTGCGGTTTGTTGCTCATTGATGGAATTAGATATGGGATTAGTTTCAGCTGATCTCGCAGAGACCGCTGTTAATACAGCCAGACATATATAATAGTGCGCAAACTGTTTCATTTTGCAAAGTGAATATCTGCGAAGAAATATTAATTTGACATTCACACTAAATGATTAATATATCAATAATTTAGTTCTATAATTTAATAATCAAGACAATTATCTGTTGATCTAACATGTTGATAGAGTAAGCCAACTAATAAATAAATCAGTTATTAAAGGATAAGGTAATTATTTATTTTCGTATATGTAATATGTGTATAAACATAAATAATTTTTTAATAGTTCAAAATTTTTAATTGTAAGAAAATCGTTATTCATACCACAATTAACTATATTGTTAAAAAAATTATAATTGATTAAAATTTATTAAACTTAGAAAAAATCAACTTCTAAATTTATAAAAAATGTTTATGCCCTATAAAATATATCTCAAAGCATAATTTCTATTCAAGAATATATCATGATATTCTTCGAATCACTTTTGCGTTATCTAACTCAGGATAAATTCAGGACATATTTTTATATAAAATCGTATGTGTGTGTATGTGTATTTCTCGTATATATCACAGGTCTATAAAACTTCAACACTTAATACGATTGCTCAAAGTTCGAATGAAGCCACGCAAGTCAATCACTGTACCTTCCACGTGGCTCGATATGAAAATCAAATTTGTCCTTTGCTTCTCTCTTAGCTATCCGACTGCATCCACGCGGGTACCGACTTTTGGTTAATTTGGTTAATACCACGATGCGTATATACCTGAGAGCGTATATACGAGATGCGTGTATACCTGAGAGCACTCTAAGTAGACTGTACGTAACGGAAGCCCTGCCCTAGCTCTATATATCTAGCCAGGTATACCTCCGTACCGAGCGATATTCTCCCCACTCGGTTAGCATCAGTATTTGCCGCCACCATTTCGCGACTATTTTCATACTCGGACATTGATTTGAGAACGGTTTGCTTTTACACTTACAACCAACCACCCGGGAGGGCGAGAGTAGAGAGCAGAATTCCATGCGCTTCATGATCTATCGAGTGCTCCCCCCGGATTTGTCTCCCACCAGCGACACGTTAGGTGCATCCGAGAGATTCCATCGCAGTTTTGCCATGAGCGGAGTTCCGTGCTTTCCTGAGGATCTCTTCTTCTTCTTCCTCTTAATTATCCTTCGCCCGTTCGCACGTTGATATCCAATTATTTGGACCGCCGAATTATTTCGACCGGTTTAACCGCATTTTGTTCGTATCGTTATTCCGTTGCCCCTCTTGTGCGTAGGCGGCACGTTTATACTTACGTATTAACTGCCAGTCGACGCGGTTCGATGATCCCGCTTTTGTTCCTTAGATCTAATTTCTCGTCGTCACTCAGGTTCATGGAGGCATAAAAATAAGATTGAAAATGAAAGGAATGAACCCATTTCGGAATGAGCCGTTGAAAACGCAAGATACACGCACCAAAGTGTCAAGTCGAAATATTAGAATATGTCGCGGATGTACAATAGAAAGCGCATTGAATGACGTTCACACGCGGTCATTGATATATTTGATAAGCAGGAAGCGCAATAAAATATAAAGTGTGTTATTGGCACGGGGCTACATACCCATAGATTATTCTCTCCCCGTTTATGATACTATAAAATCGTTTCCTTAAACCAAGGCGGCGAGGTAATTTTTAGGAATCCGTTGCGAGTCCTGTCTGTCTTTTTCCTAGACTGTCTTAATTATTTGAGATTTTTTAGCGGTAATACCAAATTTAGAGATTTAGTAGAAGAGATTATATTTCCAAATATAATACCTGAAAATGTTTCATAAAAAACTTATCCAGATATTGATCGAGACAGTTTAAAGTTACTACGATACAAAATTATCATCATCACATATGTACGATTGGATATAACTGCATTTCTCAAGTATTGGACACACAGTTATACTACTGGCATTAAACTTGTGATTCTTTGGTTCAGCTATTAAATCAAGGTGACAATGTACGTTCCACTTTTCAATGAAAGATCGAACAAACGTTTCCCTTTACGCACTAACATAATCATGTCATCGAAAAAGAGAAACGATGAATCGGCGAATTAACGTATACCGTTACGCGCGTTAGGCACAATTTCTTCATCCAATTAATCATCTAATTCACATGACGCTTCATCCTTCTACTTGGTCCTTCGTATCCTTGACTTTTCATCCTGTTCAATTCGACATACGCCAATGGACACAGCATTAACTAGGTCATACTAATTGTAAGTGAAAACTCATAGCACGTATATATATTATTACTTGGATACTTCGGTTTCCACAAGGAAAAAAATAAAACAAAGATCATCACGTGAAATAAAAAAAATAGTAAAATAATCTTTATAATCGTAGAAATATTATTAGAATATAATTTCCTTAGCGCATATCATTGTACTACCCCCTTCGTCTTCATTAACACAGCGTTAAAACTGTCAGCGCATGACGTTTTCATTGAGTCACACGCTACTCAAGAAAGCATTGCGACCGGATAACGGATGCGAAGGAAAGAGACGCTTCTTCTTCTCATTCTCGATCGTTTCGCAGTTCGTTCCCCGTCGCGCCGCGTTGTCGTCACGAGTCCACGCGACTGCAATGCTGCCGGCCGGAACTTACCTGCATAATGTCGCGTTACCGATTTCTCATACGCATACGTGCCGTGAAAATGATCTCCTAACGCGACGGCGCGGCATGGCGAAAGCGACGGATCTCATCCGGACGTAGGACATTACGATAAGACGCGAGATAATAATCGTGCGTCCAGGTTCCATTTCCGATTCGCGGAACCATCGGGCCGCAGTTCTGAATTCCATTTTGCACAACCGTTTCGTCGTACGGTGATTTTCTCCAACCGGCCCGATACGCGTGGCTGCTCGGCCGATGAAACTGTCGTTATTATACATCCTTTTTCTTCTTTAAGGCCACTCTGGTAACAGCGGGAAGAGCAGTGTTACCCACGGTATGCAGGTTACCAGTTGTACCTGACTGCCTGTGTGTCCGGTTTTGGAGGATAATTACTGGGTTAAATTAAATATCGACTATGTTATACCGTGATTATGATGCACTTTTTTATTCCCACTATACCTATGAATCAGCGAAAAATCTAGAAAAATCTTATTTAAAATTCACGGACGCTTTATGTAGAATTAATCTTTGTGAGACTAATAATGAGTCAAATTAGTGTCCTATATTAATGTTTATATGACATGGAAACACATTTTTCTAATATTAATGCTACTCACGCTTTTATATGAATATTAACTTGTGTTTTGCAATGAAGGTTATATTTTAAAGATAAATTAACTTTTTATAAATAATTCAAATCAAGTAATCTCAATTTTTGCAGAAATAAATTAATTATATATGAATATACATACACATGTGTGTGTGTGTGTGTGTGTGTTGTGTGTGTGTGTGTGTGTGTGTGTGTGTAGAAATAGCTAAATAAAAAATAAGATGTGTTCAATCAATATTAATCCCTTTTGAGTTTTTGAATAAGAAAATTGCTTTGAATTTCTGCTAAGTAGAAATTTGCTAATAATTCTAATAAAAATAGGCAACAAAAAATGCAAAAAGGAGAGAAAGACAGAAGTTGCAAATTATTTCTGCCTATATCGTAAATTTACATTTATAAATGAATCGTACATGATCCTGTATATATTATATGATATTGCGTTCCTGTAATAGACCGTCTATGTTGCACATTCCTCGACTACTTTCGCCCGCGCTTATAAACTTCATCCTATTTTCTTTATCTATTTATGTATGGAAAATGTGGTACAGCAGCGCATCCGGTCTATGATCGTCTTGCTACGAGTTCAATAGACCGTATTTCACGGCCTTACGTTACGCTTTATGACTACGAGTGCAAGTGCAGTATTATGTATAAATAGAAGCACTCGGTCATGAACCACGGTCACTTTTACGAGAGCCGCAGGATGCGCTGGTTTCTTCGGCCGGCGAACGTTATAGATGAACTTATCAATGAAACTTTTTTTCTTCGGGATAAGGACGGAGGCATCTCATTTGTTGTTTTTTTTATTACAAAAACAGGAGGTGTCATATGGAAGCACGCAGTCGAACATCAAATAAATATTAATTAATATAAGATACAACGAATAAATAACGAATTCACATAGGCTACGTATATAAAACAATGAGCATCTCCCAGAGGTACTGGTGACTGGCCGCGGAATCGGCCATGTTATATAAGGTAAAATAAAAGAGAAGAAGAAGTTAAAGAAGATAAGAATCAGAATATAAGAGATCACGTAAGGATGAAAAAAGGATAGATAGATTAATTCGAGAAGATTTTAAACTGAAAATAGCGAAATCTCGAATCAAAAATAACATTGGAAATCGTAGGTAGCGGCATATTTTCTTGGAAAGTAGGAGATAGATTCATAGCAACAGTAAGAAAGGAAGTAAGTAAGAAAGGAAAAAGGAAAGAAATAACGAGGAATGCAGCAAGTGAAGCAGGCGTGAGTGTAATGAAAGGGAAGAGAATCATCAGAAGAAAATGGAAGAGAAGCGAGAAGCGGCGCGGGACGGAAACTTTCTATGGTACGCTTAAGCTTGTGGTTGGGGTTGGTGGGCGCGATACGCAATTTCATGAGCATCTTGTGGCAGACTCCTGGCCCATCCGTGTCCACTGGTACCGTAACCACCGCCAAAGTCACCGCCGCCGCCGCCGCCGCCGCCACCGCCGTAACCGCCATGGTCATCATGGCTAACGTGGCTGCTGGTGTGATGCGGATGCGAAACTACTTCGTAAGTCACATGCTTCTGGTGAGAACCGAGAAGTTTCTTCAGCCCGATGATGGCTGATATCACGAGAGCGATCTTGCCCACGAGCAAAGCCTTGCCAGCAATCATGGCAATCGCTCCGAGTGCCAGTGGTAATAAAGCGGCCGCTTTCAGAGCCATGGCCATCATCAGGGGTCCTAAGATTTTTTGCGCCTTCTCTGTAATATTTAAAATGTTTATATTTTAGTTTATCAAAATAAGGGATAGATATTTGTCTCGGATATATTTCTTCAAAATTACTCTTGAGCTTCTAGCTGTTTAATGTGATTTTATTAGCATATAAATATGTTTTAAAATCGTATTTGTTTACTATTTCTGTCATACTTTACTTTAAACGCCTGAAAGTATATCTTTGATTAAAAAAAAACGTGTTTTTATATATGTCTATTTAGAATTTATAATCGTATTATTGTAATTAATGTAAATTATTAGTCTGTTCAGACATTTTATTTGTAAAATAAGATCAGCATGTATGTAATTCATATATTTATGTATATTTTTTGCTAATTATGAAATGTAATTCATATATTTATGTATATTTCTTGCTAATTATGAAATGTGAATATGAAATATGAATTGTGAGGTTTGATGTTATCATTCTCTTTTCACACTTCTGTGGAGAATGGGAATTTGAGTACATCGTCAGCTGTATAGCAGGCATAGTTTAAGAATATACAATTTTCATTCTATAATGCGAATTACCTTATTATTTGATGTACTATCAACTTATCTATGTTTTCACGGAATGATATATTTATGCATACAAAATGCGTACAAAATGCATATCATCTTTGTGTGCTTATTTATAGTTGGTCATGCATTTAGGTTCAATTTGAGAAAGATATAAAAATCTTCAATTATAAGAAAAGTTAATTTTATTAAAAGACAATATCAATTCTTAGATAGTAATAATTAAAGATTTAAAAATCTGATATAAAATTAATATAACAAAATATGATTTTCAAACTTTGATTTTAAAAAATATGTATATTGATTGAAATGTCATAATGTAACGACTGATCAAGATAATAAAATTTGTAAATGATGTGATGTAATCCCGAACTAATTTGTATGGAAAACTGATCGTTAATATTCGTACGCTGGAATTAATAATCGTGTAACAGTAATAGCAATTTATAAATAGATAAAATGCTGAGATACAAACGTGCGCACAAGTCAATTGTTCGAGCGTCGTTTGTAAGCCCGATAATAATAGTCTTCTGTCAAATCACGTCACGCCGATCACGGAGATGTTAATGTTTTTTAAAACGGAATAGTCGAAGGTCAAGGCAAAGTACTAGGATGGAAAGTGTGTCAAAAATCTTGTGCGGCAGGATCTCTCTCGCTCTTTATCTATCTCTCTCCCAACCTTTCGGTATCACCGGCGCTCTCCTCCTCCGTTGAGAGGTTCAAGGAGAAGCGGAACCAGTTTCTCAGTGGGTCAACGTCTGCGACCGGTATGAGCTTCCTCGTCGTCATCGTCGCTGTTCACACGGCGGCAATGAACGCAGAGAACTCTCATACCGCAGCTGACGTTGTCCCGATGAACTGTGATTACTTCTTCGTTATGCGAAGAATTTACCTCTTTTTCTTTTCTATTATATATTTCATTATATATGACTTAAAAAATATTCTTGTTAAAAAGTAGAAGAATGCAAATTAATAGCAGAGAAACGTTAGATAGATATTATTTGTATTATATATTAATAAAAAAAATTTTTACACGCAGATATATAATAGAGAAAAGCTCTAAAACTCCGAAATTACATGATATAAAAATTGTAAATAATTGCATAAATAAATATTTTTTACTGTAAAATTATTTCTTAAAGTATTTATATAAATAATTTCTTTCTTCCCGTATTGTATGGAGTAATTAAAAAAGGTATAATTTTGATTAAAATTCTGATATTTATAGATGCAAATGTATGATAAATAGATGCAAATATATAATAAGTAGATGCATTGAGAACACTTGGGATGATTCACAGAATTACTCGATTGCTAGTTTCGCTTTTAAAGTATCTTTTATTTAGCAATCATTATAAGCAAATTTAATAAAATGTAATTATAGATGTTGTTGTAATCGATTTTGTATTACGAGCTGTACTACATTTGTATTCGAGTGTATCCAAGTCCTTAAGATAAATATTAAGATGTAATTTTCATGGCGTGCTATACTCACTCTTTTTTCCACGGCTCTCGACAGCATTGTCGCTAAAATCCTCAAAACTGCGTCCAGCAGACTCAATTGCTCCCAAAATATCGCTGCCCTTGAGGTCAACTTTGACTGAATGTGTCTTCAGGAATCTTCCAAGACGATCGAACAATAATGTATCCAAATCGCTGGATTCGATAGATCTGGCAAAAATGCGAATATAAACATAAATATATTCAAACAAAGTTCGATGTTTAAATTGGCATAAGCGCAATCTCGTAGCTGACAAACACAGAACGACAAACAACCAACCTTGGAGCACCTTCGCCCTCGGCGTTGGACGTTTTTACAACAGTGATGCCTTCAGATAGCGTAATGTCCTCTTTGTCGGCCAGCATCTTGTCGACAAACGTGAATACTTTGTACTTGATGCAGCTGATGGACTCCTTCTTCAAACAATCGCTGTATATGCTCGCCACCAGATCGTTCTCACTTCCGCTGGCCTTGTCGCTGGTCGGCAATGCCAAGGTCGCGGTCAACGCCGCCGACACCCACAATAACGTCACGAAATGCTTGGCCATGGTCACCGAAGTACGACTTCACCGCGTTATACGCGTCGTCAAGTCGCGTGCGTCACCGTGCAGTCCGTTTCTCGACTCCTCCGTGCCCAACGTGCGCGTTGTTCGATCAAGCACGCCAGGATGCACCGATGCTGCCTCGTGTGTTACATCTAAAAGAGGTTGCTTTGCTTTTATACCGAAGTATCGCACGAGGGGAACCCTCGTGGATTCGCAGGCCACCGGGGGTCCGCATTCGCGACATACGCTCTCTCGCCTCCCTCCTTTCGCCTTGCTCCTCTCTCGTTACCCCCCACCCCTTTCTCTCTCTTGCTCTGTAGAGTGTATCGGATGCCACAGGATCTCCCCACACTGACTTCCTCCCCTTTCGTCGATCTCCCTCTCGTCATCCCGCTTATTTTGACAAAGTAAAAACTAAGCGTGGCGCGAGAAAGAGGAAAAATGGTAGAAATGCGATCAAAGAAAGATTGAAAAAAATATATAGTACAGATGCCTATATCGATTATCTTGATACATACTCAGCATTTTGTAGCTATGACGTGTATTCTGAAATAATGACATATTCTTAAATTATATTCTTCTGAAGCCTACAAGCCTTTTCTTCTTCATATTTCTCCATCTATACTCTTGTTGCTAACGTATCCATGGTCTCACGCTATGGACCTACTTTAAGTCACATTAACCCACGAAGAAGAAAAGTCTCTTCAGGAGAGAGATCAATTGGAACTAAATACAAAGAAGGAAGTATGGAATGAAAGAAACTTGTAGGCAGCCTGGATGATGGAAAAAGTATATGTAGATCCTCTGTGATTTACCGCACCATTTCGCCCGACCACCCGCCTACTATTATTACGACCTAGAGTGTTGTGCGACTTAAATTACCATTGCACATGCAGAAGTATGCGGCCGTATGCGTCGTAGTGACGTTGATTCGAGACGCCTAATCGAGAAATTCTGGTCAACTGTGAGATTCCTCGATGATCGTCTGCCAGTGTGCAAATCATGGAACGAAATTCTTGGGCTCTTAAAATGAGTTACTCAATATTTCTCCTCGTTTATTCAAATAACCAGAAGTGCTTCGGCCGCTCCAGATACTTCAACTCAACGAGGCCATATAGGCAGTAGTTTCGATAGGTATACGATGCGTCGCATGTACCTCTCAAGGATGAAGATTCAGTGTCGGCGGATGCGATTACAAGGTCCATTAGCGACAACTGATGACTCATGTCGTACAACTTTGGCTTGATTAATTCATTGTACTAAGTAGCACAATGTAGAACGCAAAGAATCTAGATACTAAGTCGCTTACGGTAAATTGTAATTATTTTCGTTCCTTTACGCAGCTTTCCTAAATACAATGGTGAATATAAGGAATTATCTTGTCATCTGATCGCTTAATTTTAGTCGGAAGTTGTGATTTATAGCGATCGCTCTGAACCTATAGATAGAGACAAAACTATACGAAGAACATCTCGTATACGAGCGTTCTTAACGTACAGAAAGCATTTAATTGTGCTGAGATGATATTGCTCTACCTCCGAAAATTCATTGGCAGATGATAAACATGAGATATCATTCCTGGAACGAGGTCGCTCACCTATTTATAACTGGGTCGAGAGTTGGGCAATCATTTTGGTATCTTTCTCTCTCTTTCTCTCTCTCTCTCTCTCTCTCTCTCTCCCTCCCCCTCCTCTATCTCTGTCTTTCTTTCTCTTTTTCTTATTCTTTCTCACAGTAACCATGTTCTCGATCCCGACTTCTCTCGGGGATCAAGATCCCCTCTGTACCCAAGAACGAATGTCGCCTTGAGCGAAATCACACACCTGACGCGGCCTGTAACCTGGCGGGTTCTTTAAAACAAGCTTCAAGTAAAACGAACAAAATATTGAACAGAAAATTACGCCTATATCTTTTAAATAAAAGCAAATGTTTCGTATATCCTCGATACTTAACTGGATCGAAAAATAACCGATGTCCTCATTAACAATTCGTTTATCTGGTAATATATGAATAAATGAATAAATGAATTGATGTTCATACTCTTGTTACATCAATATTATACTGGTATTATACTTATAATGGAATTATTTTAACACATTTTTATCAGCACGCTGTTTTTTCATCTTTAGATCGTATTAATACAAGGAAATTGACTGAAGGTAGAGAAGTCTTTATTAAAGGTTCCTCAGAACGTGTTACAGGGGAGACAGAGAGATCAATGCTGGGTAAGCACGAAGAGAATGTCAAGAATAAGTGAATGAGAGAAACCGAGCTCGAATATCGCAACGTTTCTGCGATACTAATTAGTTAGCCGCCGAAAGCAATTAAGCACAAGAACAGCAATCAGATTATAGCAGATATATCCATTTTATACGACTACGTGACCCTGGCCGTAAGTCGTTGAAAGTCACGGGAAAGGTAACGGTCGTCTAGCAATTGTTTCGAAATCGTGGCGCTCGGTTAAGTTCAAGTTGTATGTGTAGCCAGCATCTTAGCCAATGCATAATGTCTATACATGAGCCATTGAATTCAGACACCAATATCTTATGCATGTACTATGTATCAAGATTTCAGACTGATTTCAGTCTGATCTGCAAAGTAAGAGTGCTTTTCACGGGTATCTTACGTGAGAATCTGTCAAATTAAATACATAATAATAAAAGATCGAAAAGTAGATAAAGCGTGTGATGAATTTTGACTCGCAAATGGAAGATTGAATGAACTTTACTTATAAATAAGTAGAATATATATGAATAATATATGAATAAAATATAGACTTTATTATTTATATTTCTGACATTATAAATAAATAGAATATATCTAGGAATGTAAATGATTCAAATTTTTAAATTGCTAAATATCTCGCCACCGTTAATGAAGAGAAATGTTTGAATTGCAAATAATAATACGCAAAATGATAAAGAGATCATTCTATGCCAATTGACGATATGCACACCTAATAATGACCTAGCAAATCGACCTATCATCTAGTAACCCAGTGACGCATGAGAAACTCTCGAAACTAATCGTGACGTGAGAATCATACTTGGATTTAGATGCGAGTAAAGACGCGATCGACACGGAACTTTACGACTCTCTAATAATAAGACGATGAACATTTGGCGCTATCAACACGGAGAAATTACGCTTTTCTGAGCTCAAAGAACGATTTTATTCATCCGCTTGTTCAACGCGGGCCACAATGATAAGTTTCATAAAATTTGTTTATTCACTCCACGCACATCGCTTCGCATTACATGATACAGAAGAAATATTATAACATTTTCTATTTTCAAAATATTATTATTAGGTGTACAAATAAGTTTCCGCCGTTTTTTATCAAAAATTAAGTATTTATTGTGAAAGAATGATACATAATGTTTTATTGATGTAAGCCAAAATGTAAGTGCAAGTTCTTTTTGCGTTTGGCACGAATCTTCATTCAATAATGCTTCCAATTCCGCATCTTCGTACACTTTCGGCCTTCCGCTACATTCTTTGTCTTCGACGTCAAATTCACCGTTCTTAAATTTTCGAAACCATTCACAACAACTTCTCTCACTTAAGGCAGCCTTACCATATGCTTCTACAAGTAATCGATGAGCCTCAGCTGCAGATTTCTTCAAATTAAAGAAGTAAATCAAAAGTTCCCGCAAATGACGCTTATTCGGCTCAAAACTCGGCATTTTCGCACAAAAAAAAATATATGATGCTGATACAAAATCGCTAGTATTTCAAGGTTATGTTGTTGACAGATGTCCAACCTTACGATTAATGTTTTACATTAGACAATTTTAACCATAGCTTGCTAGTGGCGCCGTCTTTTGTCAAACGGCGGAAACTTATTTGTATATCTAATATATATTTGCGATGTATGATACTTTATGAAACTTTAAACAAAAACTGAGTAAAATTCTAAGTGATTATCTGAAACAAATAAATTACTAATTATATAAAAATGTAAGTATGAATATACAGTAAATAAGTTATATTACTACACAAACAAGAATTCTATGAATTAAGTAATTGAAATTTAAAAAGAAAATTTTAAAAGAATATCTTTTATTGCAACGTATAAATAATATAGAGGCTTAAATACATAATATACATACTTTGAATATAAAATACAAAAAATATAAAGCAATAAATAGCTTGAAATTGTTAGAAAAAAGATACTTGCTCCAATCTCACTTGTCAGTGGTATTAATATAACGTTGCACTCGGTTATATTACGAACGAAAGTAACTCCTCTTCCTCTCGAAGCAATTCCGCGTCTTTTTCCCCGTTGTTCTTCCAGCAGTCACGTCGTTGTAGTCGTTGTGTTACAGAGGAGTGTAATGATGCATGACAATCGCTTTTTTTACACTGACGCATTGCCTCCTCTTCGCGCCATCCTTATATCTCATGCTATGTTTCGTACAAATAATATATTTTTTGCCATATTTTATTCACTTGTAAATCTAATATATTTTCTATTTAGCTATATGCTTTTTGCTTAAAGCAAATTATTTACGGGCTATTATCGCGATATTCATTACATGGAGTCGTCTATACGCTGGTTAAAAAAAATCACAAGTTTTACTTTACTCCCAAAACTTACTATTAATTGCTTTCTTTTCTTTTTCGATGACAATCATATTTTTTCAGTATATGTAAGTACTAATTATCAGTGTCCACATCGTCGTAATCCAACGTATCGTTCTAAAAAAATACGACGTTATATGTATCTGGATATATCTATAATGTATTGTCGAAGTAAAATTCTTTTTATTACATCAAGTGAGGTTCTAACGTAGTGCGAGAAAGAAACGCGTTATTTTGCCTCAACCTCCTTTCCAGCTAGTTATTTTTCTTCTATGTGGGACTTAAGGACATCCGTTTCGAGAGATTTAGTTGTATGCCTATCCTCTCGACCCGATTAGAAATGACGTACGTGTGCCGCGACCTCTTCTCGACCTCTGGCCATCACGGACCGAGAAAACAATCGACTTTGCCCGGATGCACCTGAGACATGCACTTTCCCCTACAACCGGCATTTCCATCTCATCGGCTCAGTTTCGAGCCGCCGCTGGCCGGATGACTCGTCAAGGAAGCAGAACACTCGCGATGTATTAACGATTTCGAATGTGCTCTTTATGCAACGCGGCCGCGGCGCAGTTTCGTTCGTGAGAAAAAAAAAGAATGTTTCGGACCTTCCTGGAAGACTGGAAAGTTGCCGCTGCTGTCGCGATGATTTCTCTTTTTTGAAGCTTCTCTCTACCGGCCTTATGAACGATTTTCGTATTCAGGATTAAAAATAAAAATACAAAAAGGGCTTCTTAAAATTAGTGGAGTTAACGAATAAAAATTGATTATTATTTTAAGTTTGTACTTATAAAGTACTTTCACTATTATGTTACAGAAGTCTCACAGAAATCTCACAGAAAAGAAAAATAAAATATTTATTTTGAAATATGAAAACGCGCATAAATGGAAAAAAATCAATAAATACACATTCGAATTTTTTAAATACATATTAATGAATTACATATTACAAATTCGTAGCGTATAGTTTAATACGTTGCATGTACATTGTATTGGACTAGATTTAACTATTGAATTACGAATTATTACAGAAACATTTATGATCACGCTAAAACTTATGCAAAAATCGCCAAGTCGTAATACATACATAATATCGTATTTCATAATTAGCAAGTTACATCTTCACCAATCATACATATTATGACTAGCTTTTCAGTTTGATTATTTATTGATCTATTTTGCACATGTTTATGCGGATGAAGTATTGTTATATATTTAATGTACATCACGGAAGGGCCAGAGATGCCCTATTTACTATTTAATGATAATTAATAAAATAAATAAAAATAAATATCTCCATGATTATATGAATAAAAATCAACGTGAGGCTTAAAAGTCATCTTCCATCGACAGACTTCCATCGACATCCCGTTCTTCTCGTTGATTATAATAAAAAGAAGAAACAGAAGAAGAAAATATCAACGATCACTAGTGATGATATCCATATGCTTGGCTGTGCGCGTAATTAGAATCTTCCCAACCGGAAGAACCACCATTGCTCCATCCACCGGATACGGAATTGGACCATCCACTGTTAACGGGACTTGACCATCCACCGCTAACAGGACTTAAAAATCCACTACTCCAGCCACCATTGTAAGAAGTGACGTCGTGGTGCTTTTTGCCTGACCAGAATGTTTTTAAACCGATGAAGGCAGAGATGAGGAGAGAAATGATGGACGCTTGGATCGCCTTTTTCGCTAAGAATCCGGTGACAAAGTATAAGAGAACTCCCAAAATACCAAACTTTATTTTTGCGGCAATCAGGAGGGGTAAGAGTCCTTTTAAAAATCCTTTTTTCTTGCCTCGCGCTAGAATGTTAGAAAAGATTTATTAATTTAAGATCAATCAAATTAAATTATTCTTTTAAATAATTGTAAGACACGTAATTTCAATTTAATTTTATCGTAATACAAATAGAGATAAAATTAGTGTGAAAATTATTAGAAATAATTTATTAATTCTAATGCTACCTTCAACAATCTCATTGACAGCTTGACGAATTTCTGGTGGAGCAGATTCACTGAAGGCACGACCCGATTCTTGGATTTTCTCAAAAACCGATGCAAGATTGATCTGAAAAAAATTGGTGGTTTGCATTCAACCACATTGTATTTCTGAATATAAGATGCTAAGAGAGATAAAAAAATTTACATTAATATGATTTATGAATCATTAAAGTGACATTAAAACATTAAACCATTACTAAGATGCATTTCGTATTTCCCAAAATTTTGACCCCTATGTATCATTTTATCCTTGTTTAATATTCGATAAACAACAATTATGTAATAGCTTTAGTAATTGTTTAAGTACCCTAAGATTGCGACCGGTCAAAAATTGCCCAGCTTCATCGCTAATGAAGTTTTCAAGAGAATTTTGTCTTTCCACGATATTATTAGCGGCCTCCATCTCTTGGTCATAAGAAAGTTCCTTGATAGATCTGGCATTAACATTACTCTTCACGAGACTGACTCCGTTTATAAGCTCTAATTTATCCTTAGCAAAGAATTCTTTGGCGGTCCTATATAGAGTCTTCTGCACGCAGGATATGCTGTCTTGCTTCAGGCACTCGTCAATACTCTGACCGGTGATAAAAACGACCGCAGTTATCAAAATTATGAATTGCTTCAGTAGTTTCATGACTTGTTGCGAATTCCACGAGGCGTGTGATAAAAGCACCCGATTGCAGCGCGCGTTTATAGGAGATATAAAAAATTCGTAGATACCGATGGATCTACGAAATTAAAATTCACCGAATAAACTTCGTTGTGTAGAGTTAAATTTCGTGTGGTCCAGAGACAATCCGTTAGCTTATATTTGGTGGACCCCTCCTTTAGGTATGGGTCTCCATCATTGCCCCACCGACTTCTTTTTTTTCCTATTTGGCATGCATGAATACATATTCATCCAATAGACGAAGTGTACTTATGACAGAGGTTTGGCTAAGCCTATTACGACCTACCTACGACAAAACAAATAGAGGTCGGGCGTATAGATGCTATAAGGGGCTACACCTTGAGTGTTAAAATCGCTTTCTTTCAACAACGATTTTCTTAAGTATACCGGACTAACTTTACATTGCATTACAGGATATGCAATTTTTAGTTGAATGTATTGGATGTAGAGTATTAAGAACTCCGACCAAATGCGAATATAATATATAATAGAATGTAAAAACACAATTATGTAATATCGCATTACTAAAAAATTATTTCAATTATGATTATATAAAAAATTATATACATGGAATATAAAATATTTCTATTTTTATACATAGGCATGTATATAGTATTATTACTTATTTTTTTAACTTTATTTGTTACATAATCTTTAATTCCATTGAATTGAATTTTGTAAATAATATGAGTAACATTATTCGCATTTCATATAAGAAATATTTTAATATATATATATAATAATATAAAATCACAAATAATTTAGTATTTTCTCTCTCAATAATATTTGTTTTTGTCATTTTAATAAGTTTTTAATTTTATGAAACATATATATGATAATTATTTGAATAATGTTATATGTATGATAATTATTTGAATAATGTTAATATTTAATTCATACGCACATATTGTGTAAATTATTCATTTTCAAAGGTAGACTTATGTTCGCTCGAATTTAACGAATTTAAAAAATTTCTAGTTTGTTCTTATTATTTTACACATTTACATACTTAAATTGGAGAAACCTGATGATAAATTGGATGAGACCTGAATTTCAAGAATGTGTTAAATTTTATGTAAATAAACTCTAGAGAAAGCTCTTTCAACAATTTCTTAAACTCCAGCTTTAACTCTCATTCGCTTTGGTAAATGTCTGATCTATCCTAATTTATATTAACATTGCTTCGGTTCATTATCATCTTTAATACAAAAACGATGAAAAATTTAATAAGAAACGATAGCTACCTATTTTTTTAAATTACGAATATTATTTCAATTGAGCATAATGTGTAGTATATGAATTACGAAGATATTGAAAAATTTAATTGCCAAGTTCATCTAGTCATAATGCATTTATTATAATTTCTGCAAACAACAATAAGTAATGTTAAATAAGCTTATATAACAGTCTATTGCATTGTACTTTCCAATAAGGAAAAAAGAAAAATGATAGTAAATAACAGTAACGAATAACGTAATCTTTACGTCTGATTGAATCCTATACTCTTACTACTGAAAACTTCATTTGTAAAATTAGTACATACCGCTATACGAGACTCGAATAAACTCGTGTAAGCAAATAATAATATAACTAGCGATCCTTAAGTAGCTCAATTAGCTTTTTAGCGATGAACTATCATTGCAATTCCGTTCGGCGTTTAAGGAGCAGATACGGATGATCGATATGAATGAAAGAAAACTGGTATAGATCAGGTTCAAACATCCCGGATCCGACCTTCATCGCGGCACATGCGGACACCACTTTCTAGTGTGACCCTGCAACTCTCACGGGCCAATGGATAACGCTTCTTGTCATTTTCATTTCGTTTCTTCTTACCGGAAGTATAAAGCAGTACAATGCGACTATCAAGAAAATCTTCACATTCAGTAAGCGTATATGTGCGGCGTAGGTTTAAATTCCGAGAAAGTAAAACCAATGGTCTATATAGGACTAGATTTGTAAGACTGCAAGGCTATTAATGCGAGGGCGCATACTTCCATACTAATCAAAATTTCCAATTTGCGGAAATATAATTAAAAATATATGTAAGATATAAAATGTTTATTTATACCTTGGAAAGACAGCAACATTAAATTTGAAACAGGAATTAGACTTTTTTACTTAGAAAGTATTATATTAGACGTTTTCTATAGAAAGTGCGTTCTCTCTCTCTCTCTCTCTCTCTCTCTCTTTCTACTTTTTTATCTTTAAATCAGTTAAAGACATGTGACTTAGAACTGAGATGAGAAACGCGTTCCACATATTTTTATAGTAAACGACCTAATATTATGGAAAAGATAAGCATCATCCGATTATAAATTTGCAAGACTTTCTAACATTGATATTATTATCTTTTAACATTACACATTACAATCATTACTTTCCTTTATCATTTACATGTTCAATAAAATGAGATTATAAAGTGGAAGAGAGGAAGTGAAAAAATTGCATTCATTATACATTGTACATTTTACGTCCATTCTCTACTAAAAACCGCACGAGTCTCTTTGTTAATTTATGTACATAATCACTACGGAATAAAGAAGGAGCACTCTCGTCTTAAATTCGGTCAACAAATTCTCTCGTCATAAGAAGGGATTCATTGAAAAGCAAATACAACAACAACACAGTTCCCATTCCCGATCTTACGTCAATGCTCATTCATCCTTTCTCGGTCATTGGGTAGCACTCAGAATCCTTTCGTCAATCCTTCACTCCCAACAGAAGAGCAGCCTTAAAAAGTAAAACCAAAGTTTCTCCTGTATATACAACGACAGCAATGATCGTTAAACCACAGGCACGCCCATCGTGGTAAAATCACTATCCTTTACGCGGGAATACAACGTTGTAGATGAGACGTGTGATTTCGTTCAATGAAATGCAGATTGAAAACAGATATTTCAATTAAACAGATTACAATGACTCTCGCTCTTATCACACAAATTTATTAAAGTGATTATTATTGAAAAAATTTACTTGATTAACTTCTTTTTAAAATATTAAAGTATCAAAAAAATATATTAAAGGCATATTGCATAATATAAGAGATAGAATTGATATAATTTCTTCTATTAAAATCAATAATTGCATATTATTTTATGAAAAAGATGATCGGGAAAATTTATATTCAAATTTATCTTTATTATCAAATTTATTGAATATAACTTATATTCAAATTTATTCTCCTAATTTTCTCTCAATTTCATTTTCACAACAATAAATAATATTTGTTTTATATTAGAACAATTGTTAATTATAATTTTATAATGATAAAGAATATTAGAGAATAGTTAGAATATTATTAATTTCTTAATTTTCATAGCTTTTCTTGATAAAGTCTTATGTGAGGAAAAGTTTAACTCTACATTTTTTAATTACTTTTTTATAAAGAATTACCCTCTTTTCAAGTGCATTACCAGTTTATGTGTAAATATCTACATATTAAGGTCACCGACTTTTAGAGGTCATAGTATTTTTCCACACCAATATGTGAATGAAACAAAATGTTCCCACTGGTATCTAGAGAATCACTCAAAAAGTGTATCGATTTAGGACAGCAACGTCCATAAAAGCGTATCTAGCAATCGTGTTGCGTTTCCTGTCCTAAATCGGAAAGAACCGGTGGTCTTCGATATTCTAGCCTTCGAACTTGTCAGTAACTGGTTTAATGTCTGTCAATCGATTGTGCTAGGAATTTCTGATGCAATGTTCAATCAATTGGCCATCGACATGCGTACGACCTGAAAAATCAACCGGTAGCCAACCAGATCAAATTTGAATTTTAAATTTCTTTACGAAGTTTGTAATGAATGTGGAATGTAACGGGGCACTCTTCTGCGCCCAACTGGTTCTTCTCGTCTATGGACCATAACGCGATTGCTGTGCCAGAAACTTTGCCGGTAATTCTTTCCATATTGAGCATCATAAGCAATAGATCACAAATCAGCTCTATATATATATATAATATTATTAGACTATTAATTAATAATGAACATTAAAAACCATCTAAGTCATATATTTCTATTATAGTTCAGAATAATTAATAAAGATACAACAGAAGAGTTGAACAAAATAAACGATAATCCGAAACATGACAATAGATATATTGCCCATTCATTCCTTTGTACAGAGTTGTAAAAGTTATCTAGAAAGACCAAAGAAAAGAAAATAAATCGTTCATTTCTATTAATCACCGCGTTGGCAGTAATTGCAATTGATTACTGCTTTCAATCTTATTAAATATAATGAATCCGGTTTGATCGTAATTAGTGAGTATAACGCGCCATCTTTATTCTTTCTAGTCATTAGAAAAGTAGTGCAATGGATATAGGTAGAAAATTAAGCGAGAAGATGTACAATTAAATGGTGAATTTCGTAAAAAATTTGATTTGAATAATCAAATAATAACGAATTATGAATTAATTGATCCGACATTCCACGTAGGAATGGATATAGCGATCACAGACTGTAGACGCCGAGAAGCGATCGGTTCTGTTCGAGACTGCATCGCCGTCTGAGCTGCTTTCGGTGCGAATCTCCACGTTTTATGATATTCGAAACGTAAAAAAGGAAACGATTGGTATGTATGCCAGTGGGTCTTAGCCTCTTCCTTCCCCTACCACGCCACGTGGAGAAAGAAGGAGCCGAGGACTGTAGTGGGAGGAATCCAATACAGACAGAGAGAAGACGCGGCATAGAGAGATGCGTAAAGAGAAAGAGGATTCGTTCCTCTTACACCACTCGATCGAGCCTTTCTTCCATCATGCCTCCTCTCCTCTCCTCTATCTCTTTCTCCTTCGCTTTTTTTTCCTTCCACCGAGCTCTCCAATCCGCTCTGGGCATGAGATCCACGTGCACGCGCGGGAACATCGTGAATAAAAACAAGCACCGGCATTTGCGTCCACAGACGTGTTCTCGTAATTTATCTTTGAGTCTGAAAGACTCAAATTGGACTCTCTCAAGATTCACATCAAATTCCTCGTACAAATTGCTGCAGAATCCCGCTACATTCCAAGCTCAAGCGACTCTAAATTTTTATGAATTCGCGATCTTGAATAAGCAAATGTATGAAGTACATAATGAAACGCCGCGTTATTAATCAGATTCATATATCGTCGTTCAGCCATGTTTAACTTTCGATGCGCTATCGCTATTAGTCTATTTAGGCTTGACATTCGCGCACGGGTTATTATTAGCTTTGCATCGTCGCGACGTTAGCTAAATAAACGCTCATCGAGTAAACGCAGGTGAATATGCGACACGGTAGGTCGCTGGCACACTTTCCTCATTGGCTCGATTTGTTACCTCGTTCCTGCGATTTTCCAATGTTCCGTGTGCAAGTAAATGGGAAATATCGGCGGACTCGACTCAGCGAACCGTGTCGCTTCGTTTCCAAGCCTGTTATACGAAATATCTTATTAATTTCTAGTAATAAGCGACGTTACGCTGGCTCGTCCGAAAATTGCCTACTAAACGTTGCTTCCGTTTAAATTAATTTTGTGATTTATACACGTCTTGTTTAACGTTCAATTAAAATAAATGAGATTTCATTATTAATGTCATTAATAAATGTAAGTTAAACAATTTCGCGTTTCAATCGAGATGGTAATAAATGTAAAACACGTATATATTTCGTATCTTCCAAACACGTATGCTTTATTAACATGTGTTGCACAACAATAAATACGTGGGTAAAAAAAAAAATAAATAAATAAATAAAAAAATCGAACAACATACTTTGGTTTCTTCGGTGCGTGTCTGTAATTTTTCACTGAGAGTCCTGTCGAAGTGGCAGATCAATGGAGATCAGTTACCACGTTTCTCGCGAGCAAGCATTTGTTAAATATCACTTTCTACCGTAGCTGTCAATCAGTCATTGTCGTTTCGTCAATGTCACTGTCACTGATCTTGCGTCGCGTCACGTCTTCAGTTATTTCCCAGCGCCTATTAACCCTCCTACCGCAACTGACGTTTGCAGTTTTATAAACTATAAAGAAACGAAAGCCACGTTGTGAAAAGGATGGACGTTGCGTTAAATGAATGTGATGATGAATAAGAGAATAATGATGATGTGACTGAAATGTAAATTACGTGAGCGTAATGTCAATGTGCTGTTGTCAACGTAGTCGTATCTAGTCGTATCTATCTGAGAAGTTCGCTTTAGTAGCGATAAGAGAGTTGAGAAGCTGGAGAACCAATTCAATCTCGAGGTTGGTGCAATTAACGATTAAAAGCATCAAGACGGTCCCAAGTTAGCGTAAAGATGAGTATATCCTCTATAAGGCAACTGTGTGAAGTCAATGTCTTCGACTGATCTCTTCTTGCGATGGTGATGACCAACTTCCTGCGCGTAAACGACATGGTGACCGCCGCCGTGATCATCGCCACCACTCGCTAGTTTCTTCACGGCTACAATCAGTGACAGCATCAAAGCCATTGCCGAAACCATCAACGCCTTCATGGCTAGGAGACCCAATGCGCCGAAACCCATAGCAGCCATCATCTTACCTAGATTGTTTCAGAAGAAAAGTAAATTTTAAATTACAGTGAAATTTACATTATAAGATAGAATCGAACGTGAGACATGAAATTATGTTAAAAACATACTGTATGATTATGTAACAATATACATGTAATGATAATTGAATGTAAATATATACTTATTTCTTCTGTTAGATATAACTGAATAAAAATACAGTTTGAAAAGTATAATATAAAGTCCTAAATATCATATATTTATCACAAATATAATACATAAACTCGAAATCAATAAATGTTATATATAAAATAAAAAATAATTATTATTTACCGTCTTAATATTTTAACAAAATTGACGAAATATTTGCGCGAAGATGTATTACTTAATGTATATATGCGTTAGACAGAATGTAATAATTATTTAATATTTATAATTATCTTTTTCAATTATAATCACCTCTTCAATAATTATTCACGGAAACTTACCCATCATAAGCATCATTAAAAGGAGTCCACCGCCACCGCCCTTCTTGCCACCTTTGCCGCCGCCAAAACCGCCACCGCCGCCGCCGCCGCCGCCAAAACCGCCATCGCCACTCTTTCTCGCTAAAAAATGTAAGATTTTCAGAAAATTTCATAAATTTTCTTCGACATCTCAGTCGTGTCGCTCATAAATTACAAACCTTCTGCTTCGGAAGGCAAACTCTCCTTCAAAGCGGTTTCAATATTCGGTGGGAGTAAAGACGGCAGCTTGACTCTCAGTTCTCTGCCTTCCAGAAACTGTAAAAAGGGTCCGAGACCTCCAAAGCCCTTCAAAACTCTAGCCTTTCGGGAAGAGCCAGGTATCTCGACCAAAGATATTCCGTCGAAGAGCTGTATGTCCCGTTCCTTACTGGTGGTCTCCAGTAGCTGTTGTACAATCTTCCGTACAATTCGCACTCCGTGACAAGAAACCGACGCGTTCTTCGAATCCTCGGACGTGCATGACGTCGAGAATCCGGTCCATGTGTCCTTACTTTCGTTCGTGGCGGCGTCGATCGTATCGACGATGAAAAATCCGCAGATTGCCAACGTCAGACAGATGTGCAGACGTCGGCGATCGATTCCCGGTACGCTGTCTATCCAAAGCATCGTTTCGTCGTGGAAACGAGCGTGTCACGACGAACAAAACGATTTGGCTCCGTCGAAATCGCGGCGGGCCTTTATCCCTGCGCTTTTTGCGTCGTTAAACCACCGCGCGGCAAAACTAAGGGAACGTCGCGTGCGTATATCGTGAAGCTGCGGAACCTACGGCGGAGGTCCGAGTGCTGCAGCGTAAGTGCTTGCAATTCCCATTTATATAGATCTACTTGAGGGTCGGTGATTGTACCAAGAAAAAAGCAAGGAGAGCATCGGGCACGATGGCTGCCGTTCTCTGCTCTTGCTGTGCATTAGACGGTAATTTTTCGTTCACTTAGATGCCGGTCTCTTCGACGATTCGTTTAATTCTTGTTTCTCTGACGCGTTTCAGAGCGTTACGGCGCGGTTGGCTTGCGAGAGCGAGGTTCCATCATCGCATCGGCGCGGATGACGCCTTCACGCATCTTCCGCTCCCTTCCTTCGCCTATTTCCTTTACCTGCTCCGTCGGACGTAATTCGCATTTAGCGAGATCTCACTATTCTAGATCACGTACTACTACTGGCTCCCGGATCATTCGCAACTCTCTTCTCGTAGTTTGGCTTCTCTTTCCTTTCTCTCTTTCCCGCGCTTTAGTAGAGCGGAAGAGAACGTACCGATTTCGAATCGTGATCGCCGGTATCGATCGTAACACAATCGTACGCATCTCCGATAAATAATAGATGCGAGCGTAACGTGGTTGAACCCATGCGAGAAACCAACATAAAATTTTGCGTCCCTCCATCGATGGCTGCGAGACAGATTAATTATATATTGGCGAGTTTTTATTCTGACAGGTAGATCGTGTCAAACGTACGCAGGATAATGAGGAGGACGATGTAGCGGAGAATGTGAGAAATGCGAATTTACGTAGGAAGGGGTAGGGTGTGGAGGAAAACGAGAAAGAGATAAAGAAACCAATGATGGACAAAGATGACGAATGGCGTGGAAGGAAAGGAGAGATGACTATCCAAATCTAGTTCATCTTCATGTGCCTTTCTCTTCTGTTCCACTTCCCCTCACATGCCTACAACACCGCAATATATACGTAGCAGAGTCTGATAGGTATAACTACAACCGATTCCAAATTATTCTTCCGTTCCACGACACGGCTCGATCGCATGCGGACGATCGTGATCAACTAAAAACTTTACCGAAGCTCACGAGGCTTTAAAGACGGCGTTATCTATTAAAATTAGATTAATGTCGAAAGCAGTTGCGCTTTATCGCGTGTACATGCGGAATTCATACTTACAGTTAAGCAGGGTTGGAAAAGTTACTTTACAGGTTACTTACAAGTTACTTTTTATTATAGAAATTGAGCTCAACAAGTTCGGATATTTTAATTTTTCTATCATATTTTATCATTTGCTCCAATTTTGTATTATTTTTTACACTCAATTCCTACAACAAACGTACATATGGTAACCTAAGTAATTTATAGGTAACTTATAAAGTAACTTTCTCAACATTGCGCGCTTCCCAACACTACGTACCGAATGATAGTTTTTTTAATTAGTGCACGCTAAGCTGTGCTCTGTTTATTTTGAAGCACGGATATTTACGACTACATTCGTTGTGTATATACTGCATTGTATTTTAGTTCATTCATAAAATGGAGGTTTATTGTAAATTTATCTTGTGCAATGTAATGTTCGTTTAAATATCTAACGGGCCGTAACACAAGCATGTTATCGTGACATTATCGCGTTACGAGATTTTCGCATTTAAGTGTCGTCCTCTCTCTCTCTCTCTCTCTCTCTCTCTCTCTCTCTAGTTGTATTTTTTCCTATATTTTTATTTCGTTCGTTCACTATATTTAATTCTACTAAAATCTGAAGAAATGGCAACTAAATAGAAGAATTTGGTAAGTCCTAAAAAATTAGGGAACTCTTTTAACTTAATAAATTTCTAACTAACAAAATAATAAATTATCTATAAAAAAACTACTAATTTTGTTCGCTGTTGATTCAATTAAATATATACAATTGCAAAAATCTAAAATAATATTAACATTCTGTAAAGTTTATTGTTATGATAAGTTTTGATGTTACTTTTAAGACCGAATTAAGAATTAGAAAGATTATTTGCTATTTCTAAGGAAAATATATTAAATAAACCGATATCGTGTTAATTACGAGATAGTAGATCTTATCTTCTATAATGAAAATTTTCACTACTTTGCTCGGTGTTGTGTTAATATCTCCGATCTAAATAATTGCATCTCAAATAAAGAAGAATTCAGGTTATTAGCAAAGACCTACATATAATAAATCAACAATTAATTAATTTCAGATTCGTTCAGTTGTGATAATTTTCTGATATCGATAACTTTAATTATTTGCCTAGCGATAAATGGTAAATTATGCAGGTAAGAAGAAGAATGCAGGCACCGCCAACAAATATCAGATAGTAACAGTTTGTAATAACAGTAATTGAGTTAAGATAAAAAAATATATATTTATCAACGAACATCGGTATGTCAACGATATCCGTATACGATCGAGGTTTCGGACACACCAGAGACTTCAGTTTCTTTCTCCACCACGCGTGAGAACGGTTTTCAAAAAAGAAAAGGAGAAAGAAAAAAGGATAAAGAAATTGGGTCAAGTCCGCGATGCCCCCGTACGTTGGAAATCGAAAGTCGATTTCTTGAATGGTACGAGATGAACGGTACTCTCTTTCTGCCACATTGCGTCTGTCTTATCTCGCGAATATCCTTCGAATCCTTCAAAATCGATCAGAATGGAGAAAGCGGAAACATTGTCAGATAGAGGTCAACTTATTTAAATGAGAAATGTCTGGCATATCACGTGGTCCAGACAATTTTTTTTTTTTATTTAATAGACGTGCCTAATTCTTCTTTTAACACATAAATTCTTTGTTCTCATTTAGATAAATATTATATAAGTGCATTCTATAGATATGCATATAGTATACGTAAATTGAAAGATAAATTATATGGAAAGTGTATAAAAATTAAAGAATTGTATTATTATATGATGCATATATTATCAGTTGCAAAAGAAAGATTTTGCAATTTTTTAATATGCAACATATTACGAGATTTTACAATATATTTCTATCAAATGCATATGTAAAAACTAATTAAAATAATCACATGCGCTAAAATCCCGCTAAAAATCACAAATCGGGAAATGTCAAATTGTATTTGACATTTAATTTAACCTGCTGATTTGTTTGAATCTATTTGGCATAAATTTACATTTAAACATGTATTTTATTTTCTTATTAATATTTTATTTAACAACTCTTTTCTCTGACTTGATTTGTCTGTTAATGTAAGACTTTTTTCTGTGAAATATTTTATTTCTTATTTTTTAGAGTTTTTTATTATGTTGATTCAAAAGATACAATTGTATAGTAAATCATATAGAATATAAATTATAGCTGGTTAAAACCAACAGGGTTACTATCTTCAGTATGTCTTTTAAGGCTAAGAAAAATTTCGTACTTTACATATAATTCTGCTATTGTACATTGCAATAAATATTAAAGATAAAGATAAAGATAAAGATAAAGATAAAATAAGATAAATTCTTATGTGATAATTTACGTTAAATCTATTGTTAAATTAAATAAAATAAATTTGAATACAATTTCTTTGAAAAACCTATAGAAAATAAATCGTTTACCAGCAAAAAAAATTGTATCGACCTTAGGCAATTTTAATACTTTCATAATTTATCATTTAATAATATCAGATGTTTTAATTATTATATATCAAATTTCTGTCGCACTAGCAACATTGTTAAGTAGCCAAACTAACGAAATGAATCGCTTGGACGTAAAATCGCGATGACTTTTATTCTCGCATTTACGCGATACTCTATCCGGTCTACAAGTTGTATTAAATAGACCACGACTAACGATCGTGACTAAAATATTTGTTGCACAGATCGTTCTCAGGGATTTATGTTTAACGTAGTCGAGCGTATCAATTTACTTGAAAGTTTTTTTTTAAGACAGTCACACATCACTATGAAAAAAGCAGGACAACTGTAAACGTAAATATTAAATCTCTCAACAATTCAAAAAAAAGATGAGTATCGCATTAAAAGATTGCAACAGGATTCTATCATTTACTATTATTTTTTCTACGTTTTATAATTGAACAATTATGACCAAGTTTTGTTGTGAAAAATACAAAATAAGTATATGCTGAATTAAATATACACGATATGTATGTGAATCAGGGGTGCTCTAATAAAAAATTTTATTAATTTGATATCTTTTGAATTAGATTTTGATTTTATTTTATTTTATTTTATTTTTTATTTATTGAAGTATATTGTCATCTTTTTTAACTTAAACATGTGTATAAACAAAAATAATATATAAAGAATATATACATATAGTTAGAAGTATAAAAATAAAATTTGCTTGTAATATTTTTATAATTATAAATGGTAGATAAATGAAAGTTGTATAAAAATAATAAATAATTTATCTTTTTATATAAAAAATAATATAAAAGGTATTATTATTTATTTCAATACACTTTATGTGGCTGTCATTATTTTTCGTCATTTTTGCTTTACGCGTTGATTTTTTATCATTTTGGCTTTATTTTTCTGTTAAACAAGTATCTATATAAACTTGTCTGTCTGTTGCGTCAAATAAATCACTACAAGACTCTCTATTAAAGATAACGCATTTTAATTTACAACACGAAATAATCGTCAAATTAATTAGCATGTGTATAATTGTTATAATTGTTTTATCATTTACTAATTATTTACAAGCGTACAGAGAACTTTATATACTTTTCTCTTAACGATTCATCACATTAAAATTACATAGAAATTTCTTTAAAAAGCCAATAAAAAGAGCTTAGAGAATTTTTGGTATCGTATCACTCACATGTCTTAATTTTGATCTTATTTCATAACATCTTTCGTCCTAATTTTAAATAACATTTAAGTTAAAATGATTAGCTTTGATAAATAAAATTCTTTATGTTAAATGTAAATAAATATTACTTATAAATATAAATATGAAATAAAAACTAAAAATAATAAAAGATAAAAAACAATATTCTTTTATGTTCATTTAACCGCAAGAATATAGTCACACAGTATAACCTCTAACATTAAATGATTTATCTAGAATAAAACTTCTATTCAATATAAAATGACTACGTCTCGCGCCAAATATAAATAACGACAAGAATACAAACTGAAAGTAGAATAATTACATTTAACGTTTAATGCACACCGTGAACATAATTCTAAGCTCTCAAGATATCACAGATCTAAATACTATAATGTGAGAAGCGAGAAGAATATAACGCTCGTGCATAATTTTATGTCCTAATGACGAGAGTCTCGTAGTATCTGCAATTATATTCACAAATACAATCGCGAAAGTAGGTAGGTAAGATTCTTATGATGCGTATCCTCCATACATACGCATCCAAGAGTTTCCTGCCCACGTATCCGTCAATCGTAATGTCACCATTGTCATAAACACGTGCGTCGCTGTATGTCATTGACGTATTCATGCGTCGTGTCATTCGGAAATTTAAGTATAATAACAGGTATTAAAGAAAGAGAGAAAGAGAGTTATCAATGAAAATAAATAAAGAGAATCACGATGTTGATGATAAGAAAAATGAAAAAAAGAGCAAAGTAAAATGAGTAATTATGGATGGAAATAAATATTCTAAATGAAATAGATCTAGACGGTGATTTAAGAATAAGTTTAGTACGGATCCAAGGACATCGCTCTTCTCATTTCAAACGACGATCTCAACGATTTTTGGATCCTGCTTTCAATGATAGGAATCACTTTACATGCGCCGCATAAGCCAGCTCATGAGCATCTGGTTGTCCAGGAATCAACGTTTGTTCGTGGAAACTTCTCGCCCACCCACTGGAGTAACTATCGCCATGACCATGATCGAATGAATGGCTCGAGCCGTGATGTGGATGCGCTACCACTTCATAAGTTACATGTTTCCCTTGCGAGAAAAGTTTCTTTAGGCCTATGATACTAGCCAATAGGAGCGCGATCTTCGACAAAAGGAGAGCTTTGCCGACTAGGAGAGCAAGAGCCTTGAACGCTAAACCGCCGATGAGACCAATCTTCAAGACGGCCGCAGCGATCAATGGACCCATATTGTTCTTCTTTCCACGACCTACAAAAGATGGAACAAATTACGCTATTGTCACTTTCGGCGAATTAGTCAAGCAAAAGACGAAGAAACTACTTTGCAGGTACATAATTATACTTTCCATGGAGAAAGCAATAAAGTTCGGTGATAAGCAGATGAATGAGCAGATGAACAAAGTAAAGGTGAAAGCTATTTGTTTACGCATTCGGTGACACAACTTTACTCGTGTGAAAACAGTGAAAATTGAAACCAGAGTAAAACTGAAACGTCACTTATATTTAATGATAATTTTGTTAAAGATCATATTATTTATCAGAATATTATTTTATTAAATACTGACATAATATTATAATAACAAAAATGTTAATATATTTAAATTTTGAATAATTAAAGTTAATTAAAGTTAAATAAAATTTTTATAAATTAAAAATGACCAATAGATAATCGTATTTTACATGAATCCTATCTTAGAGCTCAATTATCGAATTTACTTTTGTTGAATCTTCAAAATCTATAAAAGCATGGCGCATAATTGAATTTAATAAAGCAAATCAATATTTATAGATGCGTTTATTGCAAGTTTATTGCAAGTTATTAAATATCTAACACTTACTACTTAATTAAATTACACAATCCTATTAAAAATATTTTTTGTTTTTTTTTACTTCTTTAGGAGAGCTATTATTGTAAAAATTATAATTACCTTCTTGAACGGGCCTGTCGGCGCGTTCAATAGACAGACCTAAGTTTAACGAACCGGTCTCATCTTCCGATGCGGATACCACAATATCATCTTCAGGTAGAATTCTCCATTTAATACTTCTCGATTTAATGAAGGTGTAAACTTTATTCGCGACAAGATCAAGGACTTGAATCTCATCGTCCTTGCTTCTACCGGCCTCGAACGTGATTACATCTTCCGACGTCTGACTCGTCTTCCTGATCTCGATATCGTCCGTGAGCTCGATCGAAGCCTTCTTCAGCAACTTGTTCATGTACGTCACCAACTTCAACATCACACAACTGCTGATATCATTCTGGGAGCATTTTGAGTTGAGTTTACGAAGAAGTTCCTCCTCGTATTTAGCTCGATCTGTTAGCATCACAGACTGCTGCTCGATGACGCTTATCTTTTCCTTTTTCTCCACAGGATTGGCCAAACATACTCCAAGACCAAACAAAATCAATATGAAGTTCGTCTTCATGATGCTTTTCTGTTAAAATATTTCACGATATATTAATAATTCCAAGATAGACACAGAAAAATATTGACTACAATAAAAAACAAAACAATAAAAACTAACAATAAAAACTAACAATAAAAAAAATACAAACTATTTTTAAACTAATTTAAAATTAAAAATCTAAAATAGATAAAATATAAAAAATAAAATAGATAAAAATCTTATCTCGACCGATCAAAATCCAAATAAAAACCGAAAAGTGATTTAATGTCTGTATATATAACAAAATAAATTTTATAAGATAAAACTCGATTCACGCACACACATACACACACACACACACAGAAACAGAATAGTAAAAACAAATTCGAATGCTTAACGTATGATAAAATGCTAATTATATGCAAGATAAGATATAACTTTCAAGCATGTGCCTCCAAACGATGTATAACATGCATACAGTGATCCACGAGTAACGGAATGATAAATTAACCCACCTATTAGAATCGAAGCTTTAAAAACTATAAAAAAAGAATAAAGAAGGCAAAGAGCGGCGACTCTTCTCTCAATCCGATCAGCTGGTTAATCCCGTATTGAGAAGAATCTTTCTCTTCCCAATCCCGATACGTAGATCAAGGAGTAGCACGAGACTTCTGACTCGCGTCTCGCCCCGACGAGTTTATATACGTAGATCTCCGCCTTAGTAGATAGATACCAAGCTGTGCACAATGTCGTCGCAAGCTGACCCACCACTTCCCGCAGGAACTATATAGGGGGCCTCTGTGAAACGATGTTGGTGCGGACGATGGCGGGTGGCGATGGCTATGGACGAATGGTAGTGGTGCCCACTTTTGCCTTTAACATGGCTTTGAGAGTGGCTGCAATGGGCTTGCTACGGTAGACTCGGATAGTTCTTGGTAGTGGGATGAATCGCTTCATGATTATCTCGCAAGCGCGTAAGAGAAGATCAACCCGATACCGAAGCTAAAGTTTATCGCCATCCTTTACCCGCAAACTGGTTTTACCCGCAATGCATATACACGCCGCCTAACGACGCGCAAAAGAGAGCGACGCTAGCGTATTTTTTTTTTTTTTTTTTTTTCTTGGAAGGAAGAGAACGGCATCGTCGTCGTCATCCTCCTGCATCCTCCTGCATACGCGCAAACTGGTTCCCAACGATGCATGGTGCATCGTGTAAACTGGCGTCGTAAACTCGCGAACGAGTAGCGGCTCATCGCTCGCGTATATTCTTGTGTGTAGATGAAGCGGCGTATTCTTGTGTGTACGGTTCATGTACGGCGCGCGATTCATAAACAGCCGCATGGAAACATGCGAGCTCCCCTGTAGTTCTGATGGACCATTACCCAACCTGCCCGCCCGCGAGAACCGTGTCACGGATGTAGAGCACGCATGCCATCCATCCCCGACTCGCAAATGCGTAAGCATCTACCTTATATGATCGTGCGACTTGTACGGCACGTTAATCGCAGCTCTAGCCGCGTCTTTTCACGAACCTTCTCTACGCACTCATAGACTTTTAGGGTAGAGAGACTTAACCATGAGGAAAGAAAGCCAAGATGCTAGGAAAGCTGGGATAAATAAGTACGGTTCGAGGAAATTACTGGAGCAGAGTAATCCGACAGGGATTTAATATCCATGGAATCTTTTGAATTAATTCTCTTTACGAGATAATTTAATTAATTTTCCGAAAATTATAAAAAGTTGACCGTAACAATTGCATATGGCAGATTAACATACTTCAGCGGCGCGGCGGTATGCAGATGCACCGGATATACGTTTGTTCCAGAATGACAAGGATTCAGGGTATTGAGGAGAAACTCTAACACGTATCGGTACGTTCGCAATGGTAATGCGCGTGCAGGCAACGTTATATCTAATCAAATGTTACACACATGCACTTACGTATACCTAAGTATTGTCTGACGAACAATCAGGTAATTCTCGGATTCGATTAATTTTATTGCTTCCGTTGTTCCCGATATTCTTAAATAAGATTCTTATTGAGGAGTAAGTACTATCGGATGTGCTCACTCGTCATTCATTAACTCACTCGTAAATCTGTCTACGTCATTTCGATTGCAAAACGAAATCAAAGTGCAAACGAGTAGAAAGCAGCGTTGCGTTACAACAATTCCGAGGAAAGTAAAGAGAGGTAAAGAGACGAGCAGCGAAGGTATCGTCAATTGCACATTTATCGCATTGCATGTCACATGTGACGGATACGTTGATAAGTTGAGTGCTATTTAGGCATCATTCAGTCACATTTTCCAATGAGCAAAGATCATTAATATTTTATCGGACTTGTAATACCCGTTACACAACTGATCCACAACAGACAAAGTATATAGAGCTAAGAAATTATTCTAGAAAGTAACTATATAATCTACAAACTAAACTAAGCATTGCGAGGCACGTTTCACACGACTGCCAAGAGTTATGCGAGCTTGGTATCAAATTTCATTATCTTAATAATTAATCATGTACATGATGTGGTTTAATTAAATGATGAGATCTCACACACAAACACACACACATAACAGTGAACTGTTATATTGAAAACAATTTCTCACTAAACTTGACTGACAAAATACATTTTTCACGAGATGATAATAGAAGATATACAATCTATGAAAAGATAACATATCAATATCGACTTCGTAATGAGATAATTTTATATAACTATTTAACATCAAAGAAATCTGTAGATTTTCTTTTTTTTTTTAACATTTTTTATTGCAATAAATACTGGCCGTAATAATTATGACAAACAAAATCAGTGATGCGAATATATATTATATTTTACTACCAGATGTGCTAATTTTAAAATAATCATGTTAAACATTACATATGTGACATTAAATACTAGAATAATCTTCACAATCTCGTTACAACATATATATTATGTATATTTATGCAAATACGAAATGAAGATGTAATATAATCATTCAGTAAAACGCGCTGGGTGAAATGGTGTTTAAGACCATATACAATATTATAATCTGAAATATCTGTTAAATAAATCGAATACTGTTAACTGGATGGATAATGAGGCGTAGAGAATATCGAGGAAAACCATATCCGCCTCTCTCGTTCTTGAATTCAGCCCGTTTTCTTGTAAAAGCGACTTTCGCGGTACAGAGGTTAACGTCGCGACCTAGACGCGAAAGCTCGTCCATATACACGTTAACCGATCTTTCCCCACGCAACTGGCATCCATCGTGAGACCTAAGGCACTCGCAAACGAGCGTTTCGGTGCTCCGTGCACCGTTACGTCGAATTCCGGACGAACATTTTGTCAGGATCCGGAATGTACATTTTTATTATTCAAAACTAACAATAAGTAGAGTGATATTAACGTGCAAACATATAATTGCATTTTATATTATGAGACAATATTATTTCATCATTATTTTGAACCATTAAATGATTACTATTACAAATTTCTTTCTTATTTACTTTTATTAAAGTTTATAAATCTAATGTATACAAATTTTATAAAATATACATTAACTGCAAATCGCAAGATAGATACTCGATGAAACATAAAGTTTTGAGTAAATATCTCTGAGTAACTGTCTAGATTCCGTACTAATTAACATGCGATAATTTGGAATCATCGTACGATAATGCGAAAAGATATGAAAGTATGATTTAAACTGAAGAATCATAACGTTAATGATTAGATCTATTCGTAAGATATATACATTGGCAATTATTATTTAGTGCGTGTAACTGTACAGTCATATATTGTTACTTAGAGTTGAAGCGAGTAATGTAGGAAATGAAATCGCCGATAGAAATGCAGAAAGTATATAGAAGAAAGTTTTCAAGCTATTCCTTACAAGGAAATTTCCGGTAATTTAATAGAAAATACCCGAAAAGTCAGATGGCCCATTTTACATACGCATATGTGAGCATCGCTTTCGCTGCACTGCATTTACAATACATGTGAGCATCAATGTCCTTGGTGTAATTCGACATAGATATGCTTGAGTATCTAGGAAAATTTATGTTATTATAAATGTACTAGTTCGCACGTACTACTGTGTTTTCTTTGCAACACGACGATCAAATAACTGCATTGTAATGCCGTAGCTTATATTTTAATAATCTTCTTTCACTTCCGTAATCGCCAAACAAAAAAGATTAATTATCTTCTCTGTCAGATACAAATTATTGCCATCAAATACTTGTATTGTATTCGGAAATTTTTTTCATAACATAATCATAAAAAAAACATTCTTATCTATATACGTAATATTCTTTTTATTTTATATTAATATCTTTTTTATCAACAAATTAATCGATATAAAAAATACTACAAATACATCAGATTACTTCAATTTAATCATTATTATTTACATCAATATTTTATTATCTAAAAAGGGGATGTAATGTAATTTAATGTGACATTTTTGTTATCTTTTTAGTTTTTACTATCATTATTTTCTGTAATTGTAGTGTATATATTTTCATTTCTTCTTTGGATCCGTGATTGTTTTGAAAAATAATTTAACATCCCTCAATTCTGAAGGGTTAAAACTGACATTTCTATCGAATTGTTTTCCATAGATCGCGGGATGATCGGCAGCTTCCGGTCATCTCGGCAAACGGGGCCACTTGGTCAGCGGGTCTGTTCTATCCGATTCTCTGGATCGCGAGTGAGAATCATATCGAACCGGTTTATGTAAGTACAAGATAGTTCCTCGTTGTGCACCTGAGAGAGAACCGGTGTAAAACCGCACGCAGTATTTTCATGCAATTATAAAGAGACATTTCGACATAGTTATCTGCGAATAATTCTACCATCAAACTGGTATTTTTAGGTATAATGATATCTTTTGATCGGATAAAAAAAACCATATTAATTAACTATTAATTAAAACCATAAGTCTTTATATTACAGTTAAATTAATAATTTGAATACAATTTTCCATTTTTTCTATCTTATGAAATTTAATATAAATTTTACAATACTTATATCTATTTACACCTTTTCTATAAAATTTTATATTTACAAACAATAAGTTTTTGTACAAAATTTCTCTTACGCGCACATATGTTCAAAAAATTAAATAAAAAATATCTTATTTTTTAAGCATATACATTTTTTACGGATATAAAAATCTAACTTAAATTTGTTTATGTTATTAATACAATGTAAAGAAATAAAATTTAATTTAAGCGTCATAGTGAAAACGAATATGAAATATATTAATGCTTAAGTAATCAGCTTACTGATATATGTGAAATTGATTCATGAAAGAATCATAAACGCTATTGGTTACAGTGAATCTTTCTTCGAAAGATTTATTTCTCATCAAAAATTATAGTTTTTCCTGTTTTAAATAATTTCTAGAACTCTTTTTTAATAAGGCTGTTAAAATAATATTTAAAAAGTTGTTTAATATTAAGTTAAATTTTAAATAAATTAAAATCCAAGAAAGTATAAATGTATAAATAAATGCTGTAATTTATTCACTTTATTTTAAATATATTAAATTATCTACTTAATTTTAAAAGTATTAATTTATACATCTATATATTATAATACACAGACTGTTGAAGTTTTACCTTATCCTTTTAATAATAAATTCTTAAATTGGTTTTCACTTAGAGGAGACTATAGAAAGCTTATAAAGATGCGTTATTTTCATTTTAATAGCAGATCAGAAAACAATTAAGCGTGTTCTCCTTTGCTTAATTTTATATCATAATTATTAACCCAATTGCGATAATTCTTATAATTTTTACAAACAAATTAATCATATCACGCGATACTATGCATGCATCGATTCTCGAAATTGCGAACGTATACTATAAAAGTATATATAAAAGTAGCGCAGGAATAATAGGTAGAAACTAAGACAATAAGAAAGTTAGTTGTATACCATTACGCATATGTGTACGTGTATAAAAAGATTTAAGCATTTTCGACGCATTTTAAATATAAATAGAATATCTTTTAATATACATTTATCTTTTTATATACATGTATTATATTTAATAATATTGACATGAAATTTTAATTATGTACAAATTAAGACAAATTAATAAAAAACGGATTGTTATATATATAATTAACTTAAATACATACACATAATAATGTATACATAAATTAAAAAACATGCTTGATTTTTTACGTTCCGATAAATATAAAAATTGACATAATAAAATTAAAATAACAAGCTTATATTTCAGTACTTTTATTGAAAAAGAAAACGTATGATATCTCTCTTACACATGCATGCTTCAATTATATGTATATATACAAGATATTTAAATTATTGTTTAATATACATATGCAAAATTTAGTGTGTTGATATGTGTGTTGAATATGAATAACTAAATAAAAAATATGCTTTATAATAATATAATTTAAATTTCATATTTTTTAATCAAAATAAATATTAGGTGTTGGAATTAATTCGTAGCGTTTTACAAGTGATGGGAAGTACTTTCATTAATGTATTTTTTAATGCTCATGTGAAATAAATAACATTCTTTCATTAAAAAACGCTACGAATTAATTCCAACACCTAATATTTTGTACATAAATAATCTTCATAGTTAAAAGTTTATTTTTAACTATTTGATTATAATCTGTTTCTTTTTTAGAAATAATGTAATAAATAAATCAATAAAGATTAGGATTTATAATGCTGATATCCTCGATATGCCAAATCATGACCATAGGAATCTATATTTCCATAATGATCTCCATGATAATCAAAATTCGGATGTGATTCATAATGAGGTTGAGCAACTCCGTTTTTAGTGTATACTGGGGGATAATAACTTGGATACGGTTTATAAAGCTTAAAGAAACCTATTAGACCAGGTATGACGATCGCCAAAAATCCAAGGAACTTCTTGAACGAAGCCAATCCCAAAATCAAAGGTAGTAATAATAGAAGTTTCATTTTGAAGAGCTTTACAACAAGTAAAAAGGGTATAAGAAATTTTCTGAGTTGATGACGAGCTAAAACAAATTCAAAATTTGTTTTAATAAGTATTTAATTAATTAAAATAACTTAAATAACCTAATCTTGCTTTTATGTTTTTAAATAGCTTTAGCAGTTAAACAACATTTAATAAACATAATAGTTAAGTTTTAAATTAAGTTAATTTATTATTAGTTAATTGTTTTATATTTTAGTAATTTAAATAATTTATTTGACAGAAAGAACTAACTTTGCAAATAAATAAAAATATTAAATAAAAATATTATCTTTATTAACTTTGCATAATAAACCGAGGAATTAATTGACTATGATGCACAATGGCATTCTATTATTGCATACTTATTATACATAAATGTGATTATAAATTAAGAATTAATAATTGCTACAATAAAATAAAGAAAATAATAATTTTCTTTCTGATAGACTTTCTAATAAATGATTTAGATTCCCCAGACTTAACAATGGATTTGCAAGCAAAATGCATATGTATTATGCTTTTGAATTTTTCAAATATTTTCTCAAATACCTTTATCATTACAAATATTTAAGAAAATTTTTTTGTGTAATAATTTCAAATAAATACTTACAGAATAGTGTATCCTTTTTATCCTCAAGTGTATCAATTTCATCAGCAATTTCATTCAAAAATCTTGGTTTATATACATCATTGAGATCAGTCTCTTCTTCAGGAATAGTCAATTCGAAAGACATTGTTTTAACAAACTTTTCCAACTTTCTTTTCATAAAATTGATCATTTGATCCCATTCTGTTTCATCGGATCTAATCAACATATTTTACTTTTAATTTAGAAATCGCAGTATTTATTTAATAATTCGAGCAATATATTCTCTCGACATATTATCAATATATTTAGAAAAATTATTTACGTATCTTAGGCGCACGTAAAAATCATTATATGTAAAAAGAAATGTCTATATATACAATTATATACAATTACAATATATGTATGTACTTTCATACTGATAAAGATATAGATAACATACCTAGGTTCGTTAGAATATTCATACGGCTGACGATGTACTTCTCTTACAACTTGATCAGACATTCGCTTAATTTGAACGTTATCATTTAAGGAATATTCAGCATGATCGAAAAAATCCGAAAAGTATGTTAACGCTCGTGACTTGAAACATTCAGCTAAATCACCAGTTAAGCAACGTTCATTGACCTTTGCCAAATACGGATCTACATTTCGTCCAGTTCCAAAACCAATATAATTGAATAAATCTTCTACGTGTTGAACAGGATTAAATCCTCTCTGTTGCGATGTAATTTCTTTAAGATTCTCTGAAATTATAAATTTATATATAATTTTGATTTTTATTAAAATAAATTAAAATAATTTAAATTTTCGTCAATTGTATATTGTCAAAAATGTAGTATATTTTTTTTAATTTTAAATTATATAACACGAAAAAATTAGATAGTGAAGTTGTATTGCGCAATGAATTAAACATATATAATTAAAAGTATTGTTAAAAGTTATTAACAAACATTTATTTATAAATCTCGGTCTGTTTTGCGATTGTCACACTTGGCACAATTGTATAAGACATATTCATGTCTTTTAATAGAAATAATTTCTAAAATACCTTGCTTATCTTGCTTATCTGCTTCATGTTCGCTATCCTGAAAAGTAATTTTTCCGGTAGACTGAGAACACGCCAGCAAGGACAATACCAAAAGAACTCCTAGAATTATCAACAACCGCTGCAGTTGCATTCTACTCTTTTCTTTACACCACCTGCAATCACGTCTCATCATGAATATTTCTAATAAAATATTTCTATATTAGAAGAAATACACATCACACATATCGATATAATTAACATTTCCTGCTGTTTTAAACGATGTATAAACTAGCGCAAATTTCATCATTATAAATTTGTTTTGTTTTGTAACAACACTTTTATTTTGCAATAACAACATCAATGTTAAAATATTTTATATACACACATATATTTTAAATATATACGCGTAAAATAAACAATTATATGACTATTGAACACGAAATATGGTAACAACTGGAAATATAGTAACATGTTATTGATTTTTAAAGAAGACAAAAAGTTAAAATACAATCAGATATCTCACCAAACTGTCAAATTATCGTGATTTGATATTCCTTATGCGACATCCTTGTCAAAAAACGTTCTCGTGGTGATTCTCAAACAACACTTACAAGTCTGTGAGATCGACTGTTGGCAGTCGACGCACTGGTTCACCAAGTGCCGTTAGATGAGCGTACCAATCAGAAGTAAAGGACGAAAGCAAGCGGGTTTCAACAAGCAGATTCCAATTTCTGATCACGCGCGCATTCCACTTAAGTAAATAGTAGTATATATATCGCTAAAGTTATCTTTTTAACCACAAATCTTTCGGTTAAGTTGCGAAATTGCAAAATAAATTGTTGCTCCATAACATGATTACGAATTGTAACAATAACGGTGAATTTTTTCTTTTGGAAGCAATGAACTGAGCAAGATTTTATAAACAAACGATGAATAAACCAAAAATAAAATTGATAAAAGAATGAGATTAAAACGAATTTCAAACTAGTTGATGAAAGAAACTGCTAGAAAAGGGACAAAAATTAAAACTGATTTGAACTTTTTTACATTAGATTATATTATAACTTACCTTATTAATTGAAAACTAAAGGAAGAATTATTTATATAAAGCAAGAATTATTTATATAAATTAAAATGCCAAACGTTTCAAAAAATAATTAATACTGATTGCCTTAACGAGTTTGACAAAAACGTACTGAACACAGTTTTAGCCAAAAGTTATATGACGCCTTGACACACGCATTATCTTCGTATTTATATGGGTGTACCATCGAATGCAGAGAGGGGATAGGATCCGCAAGTCGTTCCCAGAAACGGCAAACAGGAGGATTTACAAAAATTGAAAGTGAAAGTAGTGTCCAGAATAAGAACCGGAACTAGACTCAAGAAACGGAGACGGAAGGTACATCGACATAGGAGAGAGGAAGTCAACGTACTTTCATCTCCGGTTTATACAACCCAACGTGCGTCATCGCCATATTAGGGAACAATTCTTTTTTATTACCGATATTTCTTTTTCTTGCATAATGATTCCTGAATCACTATCATCGTCATGATATGATTTCTAAACTAATTTCTATTACTTCCCTATATATGTGAGATAACATCATTTTTTTCTGTGCGCAGTGTTTAGTACGGAGTTTCGTTTGTTATGAGGTTTAATCAGAGATTTATCATGTTGTTCCATGATTGTTGTAATTCATGTTTATAAAGTTAATTTTAAAAATTCTTTTTTTTTTTCGTTTTTTTTATCGCTTTATATTCTAAATAGGATTTTGATTACATAATTGATTATGTCGTATGCTGACGTATTACTTTGGAGAAATTCATATGACATCATAATCTTTTATTGACGTACTCAGTCTGTACATCAACTTATAAATATAATTAATGAAATAATCGCAATTTTTGAATAAAATTAGAGTTAATCTAAATACACATACGCTCTGAGCAACATGTTTCTCGTTCGTATTACATATAAATTAGCATCTTCATCCTCACATTATATAAATAAATAAATATCCAGAGTTATCATCCAGCGTGAGATTAAATCTTGTACACGATAGTATTCGATAAATAAATATAAATTAAATATACAATAATTTTAACTTAATTACGTCATATTTTGCATAACTCATCAAATAATTATTTATTAACGTTATTAAATTATTTACCGAACATTCATTTGTAAATTCATTTTATAAATATCCATTGATTTATTACAATTTTTTTAAGATTTGCGAGAGTTTTGAGCAAATTAAACTTGATGAGAATATTTTTTAGCATAATTGTTGACCGTAAATATTTTAAAATCGTTTACAAAGAAATAAATTTCTCTAATATTTTCATTCAAAATCATAAGCAGATCTCATTTCTATTTTCATACAAAAATCGCTTTATTACGTGAGAAGTAGATTAAATCACATATACTCATCTCGTAATCTAAAGCGAAATATTATTATGTGTAAATTGATGTTCTTGATTGTATCAACACAGTTTCTATTTTCCAAGAGATACTTAGAAAATAATACTGGCTTGCTCACAATTATGTCGGCATAATCGAATGCTTTGTTCTATGTAAAATGTTTCCTGTTTCTATAATGCACTTTCATTGAATTTAGTAGTGTATATGCAAGAAAATGTTGTGAAACATATTTTAAAACTAAGTTTAAATAACATAGTAAACAATTATAAAAAACATGCATTCATAACTTCAATATAATTTTAACAATCTTAAAAAATATATCCTAATCATTTACAAAATGCGTTTTAATTATAAACTTAATTTCTTGAAAAAAAAAATAAAAGTTCTAAGATTTTTACAGGTTTACATATTCTAACGTTTATACACTCGACATCGCGCTTTTGCTACAAACGATAATTTAGGAAATTGTGTATGGTACCACCAAGAGCTTGTTTAGTTTTGGAAGTTGAAGATTTAAATAATGGCGAATTAAAATTGTTTCAGGAGCCCCAAATGCAAATTAATTTCAGATTCTCTTATCTAAGGCACTATTCCAAAATTGAAACAATTTCAAAAATATTTAAATATTGTTTTTAGTCTTAAATTTTGACTAAAAGTTAATCAAATTTTTAGGAAAAAATATTGGCATTTTGCATCTTGAAGTCCCGAATGAGCGACCGTAATAATCCACCACTAAGAATACCTAAAAACTTTACTTGCGCGCAAAATCTATGAATGTTCAATCATTAGAGCAAACGCCAAATCTTTTTAGCGATTGCATCCGATCAGAACTATAAGCCACTGCTCCTAAAGCTCATGTATTCGATGAAGCGATATGAGAGACGTCTTCTTTTCTTATCACGTTTGCAATTAATAATAGCAACAACAAAAAATAAATTATAACGTTCTCAGATCTTTCTGGCCTGAACGAGCTTATTAATATCTTGATATGTCGCGAGCATCGCTTGATTTTGCTTTAAGGTCTGATCTTCACGAGCGTTCGCACAATTCGCATAAATCTCTTCACACTTGACGCCATCCTGACCATCCTTGGCGGATTTCATGTATCTGAAGAAACGTAGAACGTCGGGATTGTCGCTGCTGGGTTTCCTCAGCTCGTTCAACTCCCTAGACAACTGAGCAGAGACCAGGTTCGAATATGGCGCATAACGCGCGGGACTCCGATACATCGCGCATACTGCGTACTCCCTGCAACCTTCCGTGTTGTGTCCGAGGCGAGAGAAAACGGCGTCCAGACGTGACAGCAGGGGTGAGTAGAACGGGTCGTAGTTCGTCAACAGCAAAGAGCTCGTTGGTATCTCATGAAAGACCTGCCGCCAATAATCAATATGCGTGTTTACAGCTACATAATGGTATCCGTTACGCGTGCAGGTAGGCGCCGATTGAGTTAAAACGAAGCAAACAAAGAAGTGGGTCGCAATGACGTGAATCTCAATGACCGATGTCAATAGTCGAATAGTATCAAAAGTGGAAAGCACGGTCATCTCTGTTCATTGACGATGAGAAAAAGTTCCAGTATAAAAAAAAAAGACAAAGGTATTCTTATGGCATACTTACCCATTTTATTACTGAGTCAAATATTAACAAACAATTCTTTCGTGATTATGCGCGATTATTAATGCGACTATCAATGTGACAGCAACGTGTACAAATCAACATGCATTTCCTGATCCTATCAGTTGCAATCATTCGGTAAGAATTATTACTATTACATAATCGAGAATTCCATTAATTAAATATTAATAAGTACAGTCTTGACAATTAATAGTTTCGCTGACAATTACGTAGTTTCAATTAGACTTCCTTATTAAATGTACGGAATAGCATTATCCGAGTCCAAAAAAAAAGAAAGTAGTGCAGTGACTTGAAAGTCATTTATTTACTTTGTGACAAGAAAATATATGAGATCTGCAAGTAATTGGCTGCGTTCAGCAAAGAAAACTGATTTTCAATGATTTCATATGATTAATTCTTACTTTTCTGGATAGTTCTTTGCTGGATAAGTGTACGAATCAAATCAAATCAAAGAATCCCTGAGCGCTTACTGATCAGTTTTCTCTGCCGAACGCAACCAATTAAAAATCGTGTATTACTTATTCAAAAAGCTCACCTTAAAATCTTGCGGTTTAGAAAGTCCATGCGCAGCCACGTGTCGCGTATAGTAACGATCCGAAAGCGCATTTGCGTGAGATATTCTCGAATCGACGAATCCATAGCGGGACGCAATATCCGGAGTTTTCTGTGTCTGCATCATACTTTCGTCGTACATGGCGGATGCTGGTAACGTGCCTACCGGTTGTCGCGTCAGATAATCATCGTTATAAAGATCAGAATTATCTTTAAACTCGAAATTCTCGTCCATAGCCGCCACGGGCGCGGCATGCGAAGATTGCGCGAAAGAGGAAACACCTGGAATTTATGCGTAACATGTATTTACACTTTTAGTTCAGCTTTCTCAATTAATATTAATGCTACTACGTGAATTCTTGCAAGAGTACAAAAGATTATTTTCTATAGAGAAATTCTATGGAGAAACTGTTTTTTCTCAATAAGATTTGATTTTCTCAATAAGGTTTGATTTTATATATACGTATATGCTATTTTTCACTTCTTTATTTTCATTTAATATTATTATTAAATTATTCATTCAATAAGACTTGATTTCTACATTTTATGTGTACATATATATGCTACTTTTTAATTTCTAATATTAATTGATTCAATTTTCTAAACTTTCAATGCGCACACAAAAAAATAAAATTTATTAAAACTCGATTGAAAAATAAAAATTTATATATTATAAAGTTATAATCACTAAAGCTACTTAAATTGCTAAAACTTATTAATTTTTCAGTATTAAATAATGTCATACGCAAATATTGATTAACATCGATTAGACACTTACCGTCTACTACATGTATGTGTGCATAGCATATTCTTTGATAAAGAAATAAAATATATTGATAGTTATACCAATCATTACAAATTATTTTAAAATATTTACAATATGTTTGTAATAAGATTTACTAATCGCAAAATACGTACCTTTTCCAACGATATTACCAATACTGCCGATGATACTGGGTAGGAAGAGAGCAAGTAACACACTCTTAATTATTTGTACGCCGAAGAACAAGGGTAGCAACAGTTTCTTCAGACCAAATGCTAGAAAACCAAGCCCGAATCCTGTTAAGCTGAAAGCAAAAGTACCAGCTCGTTAAAGCCCTGCGGTTAGCCCTGAAAGCCATGCTGCAAGCAGCATCTTTTTTCATATTCTCCCTCTCCAACTCCACGTGCCACGCATTTTGCTGAAACACACTCCACGTGTGAATAAAAAAAATATTCACCGTAATTATAATTAATTTGACTGCTCACACAATGTTACACGCCTCGTTTTTCCTCATACCCGTTTTTATCGCTGGTTTAGTTTGCATTTTTGCCAATTAGCATGGACCCAACCTCGTTACTTGATTTAACTCCGAAAAGCCAATTCATGAAGTTAAAGCTTTCTCTCACACCCTAATTTTATTTATGCCAGATCGTGCTTACGAGCGTACTAGATTCGTCGCTTATCAGGTAGTTAAAAAAATTAAATAATTTATTTTTAAAAAGAGAATCATTTTTCAGGCAAAATGTTTGAAAAAAACTGCATTTTTCTATGAAAGCATTATAAAAATATCTTGAAAATCAAGTTGAAAGGTGGAAATAGAAAAGATTGCGTTATTTTCTTCAGTAAATTGCTCGATTACTTTCACTACGTACCAATTAGAGATTATGCAATTGCTTTATAGTAAGCATCGCATAATACAGGTAATAAAAATAGATACTATGTCGCTCAATATAACAAACAATATAATAAACAATCGTAGTTTCAGAAAATCCACCTTTCGCGTCGACAAAGTAACGGCACTAGTACACACGCGACAAAAATCTGTAGCAAGCGGTCTAGAAACTCACAACCGAAGAACGTCCTGGCTTTCCTGGCGAGACTGAGATCCTTATTCAGCTGTATCTTCATCACGTGTGTCCTGGCATAATGATGAACCTTATCCAAAAGATTTAAATCCGTATCATTTTTTTTTCGACCGTTGCACGTAACGTTGACCTCAGGATTTCTTATAATCTGCACAGTTTCTGTTACGTTGTACGTATCAACCCTCGAGAGTTGATCTAAAAAGTTCAAAAAATCCTTCCGTAGGCAAGAAACCGTGAGCTTTCCTTTGCATTCTGTTTGATAAGAATTTGATAGAGATCGACTGGTCAATGAATTCATTTCAATTGGATTAGCTGTAACATTAGCTATTCTCGTCGGTTCAATCTGATAATTCGATTTGTCGTCTTCGATATCGAATTTCGTTGGTTTTCCATGCATATTGTGCGGATGATCACGCAAGGGTTTGTCAATTTTGTTTTTAGATTCTTGAGAAAGCGGCACCTCGTTCTCCTCGGCGATATCATCATCGTTGCGCGCGGTCTCGTTCAAGGACGCAACCTCCGCGTAGACCTTGACCCCCACGACAGAATGAATGTGGCACGCAATAGCCAGGAACACAATCGAGAATATTATGGCTATCCTCCCTTTTGCCATTGTCCAATCCATGAAAAAGGCACCAGGCGCTTGTCTATTGGCTAGCTACAGTTATTACAGGAGAACTGCATCTCGACCTGCGGCTTCGTTTTCTAAAATAAGATAAATAAGTGAAAACACAAGAATAAGAAATTTTAAGATCAAATGTATAAAATAATAATTGTTACTGTATAAGCGCAAAAATAAAAAACTGAATATATAATTGAGAAACCGATAAAGAAAAAACAGATAAGTACAAGACTTAAAAGTCTGAAAAATAAACTTCCTTAGACACAAATACATAAAATAATTTTGTATTTTTTTTTTTGCTTTTCTAGTAAATCTATTGAATGAATTGAATATAAAATTATTGAGTTGGAAATAATTAATATCTGTCTATCTATTGATATCTAATTCTATTGATTTACGATATTTTTACGTTACATTTTGAAAACTTTATTGATTTTACAATTATTAAATTATAAAAAAAAATACATAATAGTACTAATAAAATATTGTTATTCAAATGATTAAGAAAGCTAATAATAATATAGTACTCTGTAAATGTAACAAAATTCGATTATGTTAGGTCAATCTTGCACGTACGGTGTTGTGTCACCGAAAACAATCATGATTCTTTTATTCATGCAGGTGAACTGTACGTAAAGATTAAATATTTGTGATTGATTAATTAAATCAATTCTGTTACTCAACTATAATTTATCGAAATCTGCATGAACTATTCGTTATTTTTAAAAGCTTTTATTTTAATTATGTTTTTTTCAAAGTCAATCAACAACTAATTATTGAAAATTTATTTCTTATTAATCTTAAATATTGCACCATTATGTTAATATTAATTATAATACTCTCTCTGTATTATCTCAATTTTTCTTAATACGTATTTTCAGAATAACAAATGATATATATTTTTTAAATACTTTTTAATTAAATTGTTCATATATAAAATTAAATAAAGAAAAATTTAATTCGATCAAACAAATTTTTATCTCATAATCTTTTGCTTTATTAAGAAACTATGTGTATATTTACATATATACGATATAATAAAATGTAAAAATGAAAAATCTCAAAGAATATATACATGTGTATACATTAATCTAAGTCATAATTGAGTCTTTAAAGATCCAACTATGCGCACGTGTGCAGTTAGAATTCATAACTGGTATATAAGTGTACGGTTATACGAGTGTTCTTTCACCAAGTGACTTTAATACAATCTCATTAACAATGCTCTGTCTATGGATTTTTCCGCATATACATGTTAAACATAATTTCATTCACCAATCAAATACACATAACTATTTATAGAAAGTTATTAGTCAGTAATTTCTTCTTGTAAATGAGATTTTATACTCACTTTCACAATATATCTCTGACATCAACAACTTGCCCGCACTTAGACTAAGTGATCGGTGTCAATTTCAGTAACTTCTTTTAATATTGAAAAACGACCGGTCGACTATGCGCGCCTGAATAATCAAGCCAGAAAAGTCAGAATCGTGTACGACGTCCGATACTATACTGGCAGCCGGTCTCCGTAGGATCGGCTCGACTGACCCAATCTGGGTTACCCGGCCATCCGTCTGTCCGTCCTTCTATCCATTCCCCTTTCCGCCTTCCTTGCTCACCACGTTCGTTCATTCGTCCGTTCGTTCCCGCCATTCGGTTTAGGAGCTACCCTTCTTCCAAGGAAGAATTGGCAAAATCGACTAATGTAACTATTAGCCGAGGGGGAAATTTTCCCATTTAATCAATTGAATTCGTCACGGGTCTATAATTATCGAAAACATATTCCACACGGGCCAGTTCAATGAGCCTGACGAGATGCCGCCCAATGGTACAGATGATTCTCCGAGACACAATTTGCTAATAGAGCTTAATTTAATCGAAGAGAAGGGGAAAAGGAAGAAAGAGAGCAAACAGGAGGCTAAATTATATATAAGGGGATGAGCGAAATAAATCTAAGCTGATTTAAGAACTCCCAGTTTGGTTCAGTCTACATATTTTTCTTTGAGATTTTTTTTTTATCTCTGCTCTACAATAATTTTTATTATTTAAGAGAAATAAGAAAAATACAAAAGAGTAAAGTATACAATAAAAAATCGAAACTTTTTCCTAACTAAATGAAAATTATTAATAAATCTATTTTTATATCCTGAAAGGATATGATTCTAAACACTTCTACAACAATTTCTTATAGGAAATATATAATTTTTTGTAGCAACAAAAAAACAGCTTGATTAATTAAGACTACTCCACATCCGTTTAATTGTCAAGAGTAAAAAGTAGCGATTTTTTAAAATCTCTTTCGTGTGATCTACTTTTCATATGGAAACTATCTTCGGTTATGACGTCAGCAAAGATCACTCGTTCAAGTCCAATCAAATTAGTCACGAGTTCAATCGCGGTTACACACCTTTACAAACGATTTCTCTTGTGTTTTCTCGGAAATCTACCGATCCCAAATAATGTTTGTGACCTCCGAAAAAGGACATTAATTTTGGGTTTCGTCTACATCAACATGTTAGTCAATCTTTTATTCATTTTGGTAGATATGACAAATAATTCAATTATTATAAAATGATTATCATTTACATTTGACGGTAATCACGGTATACAAGTACCGTGTTTCAAAGTACTATTTACTAATGGACATTGACAGAAGGAACCCGTTATAACATAACGTCAAAAGAATCTTTGCGAGTATATTGTAGAGTGCTGTCAATATTGTGAAATAAAAACAAATTTTTTAAAACTTTATAGCCGATAAACTTTGCATTGTAAATTACTAAATGTAGAAAAGGGGTAACAAAATATAACATTTTAATTTTTTTCATAAAAATTAGTACTGTGCTAGTAATAGTTCTATAAAATTCAAATGCAGCTTTTATGTGAATATTTTAAATTGCAAGGAAATAATTAATTTAAAAATGAGCACGGTTTCTTTTGTCTTTACAAACTCAGAATATATTTTCATAATAATTTATAACTTTTTATCGGCATTTTTTAATATTTACAATTTAGATTAAAATTTTTGATTAAATTTCTTTATGCAAAAGTGTATTCTCTTTATAAAAAGAAGGTCACACGGGTCAGTGTGTTCTTCTTTTGGCTTCAGTTTCACATTCAAATCGGTGACACCCATAGAATCGTCGCTTGTTTCTTAAAAACGTATAGATATTGTATATATTCTCCGTGTTTTTATTTTTATTATAATTTTCATAGAGAGAAGAGAGAGAGAGAGAAAAAGAGAGAGAGAGAAAGATTCTTTTCAAGTATTGATATTCATATCTGACAATAAACGAAAAATATCCGACTCATTATGCATTGAAATTAATTATTAATCAAGAATTTATAAATAAAATAATTTATCTTTAAATACTGGAAATAATAAAGAAAAATCACATTCTTATAAATATTTTTATAATAACATATGAAGTATGTATGAATAAATGTGACGTTATAATCTTTTATCATTGATCTGTTAATAAAAAACAAGGAAAAAGATTCTTAAGAATATCATAATGTCCAATTTAAGGAAAGGAAAGTAGAAAACTATTTAATTATTCTACAATTTTATTTTTCTTATAACTATAATCATGCGCATACGCACATACGCATACATATACGCACACATCCAAATGAGAAATAACATAATATTAAACATACAACTCGGTTTCACTAAACGTTGAAAAATTTCAAAGGACAGAAAATAAAAATGCGAAACAAATGATTATCAATATCTACAAAAATTTTTTTTTCCATTTACTCTTATTTTATTGAAATTTATTCATACACATAATGTATATCATAATCATAAACGGTACTAAAACCTGATATACAATATACAGTATTTCTTATGTGATAAAATTGAAGTTCTGTCGCGAAATAATATCTTTTTTCTAGAGATAAATCGTCCGTCATAATACAAATTTGATTGACTTCCGCAAAAACGATGTTCATTTAAAAAAAAAAAAAGGAAGGACTGTTCTATTTAAGCTAGACCTACAATTGTTCACGAGGCTTTGCTTTCTGTGAACTTCATCTGTGGCATCTCGAGAAGTACCTCCGGTATTTAACGCACACCACTCAGAATCGTCTTCGCCATACGTGCGCATGAATCAAATACATATGAATCGTACAATATGCAGGAAATACGTTCGACGTAGATACGCAAGTCGAACGCCGTGACATGAACGATGGTCCGTTACATTAATGCGACTTTTTCGTTCGTATATAACGTAAGAACGTAACGGTCGAGTTGTCGCGGATGAGTGCACGTTGCGTATCGATCGTACCTATCCTGTAGCGATGCGCAATGTGTCGCTTCCGATTCGCGTTTCCTATTGTGTGTCGTGGAGCCCAAGCATTGTTGTCACTTTATCGCTTGCCATCAAAGTCAAGCGTGTCTTTTTATTATTCCACAACGCGTCTCTTATGATATACGATATTTATTCTTGCAATAAAAAATATTAAAAATTGTAATAGTACGAAAAATTCACTCTTTATGAAAAAAAAAATCGGTTTACGTCAGACTAGGCATCGAAGACTCGCGTTGGAAAGTCCGATGAAAACTTCACCGCTGGGAAGCTAAGATTAATCCTATCGATGAACACGTGATGGGTCAAGAAAAGCGTATTGAAGAAGGGAAAGGGTGAGAGCAAAATTCATCAATTGTAATCGTCATGTGGAGCTTAAAATATGTGTCGACGACAAGTCGACGATGACTGGGCTCTCGCCGTGTACTGTCCGCGAGTCAATAACGGTCTTCGATCGACTCGTGCATGGGTCACATGATTGTATATATACATGGACACACACGGTCAAGGTAGACACACGGACGCATAACAGCGACACATGAATTGGCTCGTGACGCGTTTGAGCTACAAACTGGGCGCTTGTCCAAATCTGTCAGTAGGTCAGTAGAGGGGCCATCGTACTCGGTTGAGTGACCTTGACCACAAATGGTCCTCCTGCCGTGGAGTGACAGAATTTTTTGCGATTTTCACTTTGAAATTTGAGGAAAGACGGTCCATGAGAAACAAGTACGCCGAATATTTTTGGTAAAAAATTAGTAGATACTTTGCGCTATATTCTAATCATATATTGTTGTCATTAGAAAACAATTAAAAAACAAGCGAAGATTAATTGAACTTGGATTACCTGGATGAGCTTCACACTTGACTGTACTGCTGACTATACTGTAATTTAATTACTTTGCCGTAAATATTTATAATTTAATAGTGTCAATAAAAAATAGTGCAACTGCATTTTTTGGCAGTTACATTCAGTTGTGTAAATAATCTTCTAGAAAGTTAGTTTTGCAGTTAGCTTTGCAATAGCTTTCATTAATAACATCAAGTTATAAAAAATCAAAGCTAATCAGCAACGATGTATCACCGATATCATCTCGATGTAAAATTAATAAAATTAATAAATAATATAAAACAAGAGATAAAAGATAGAAAGTTGTAGAAATTAATGTTCTAAAAAATTAACAGGTATTTTACGCTCTTTCGCGTTCCCGTTAATGCAAGTTTTAAGAAAAAGCCGGATGTCCTTAACATCTTAATCCTTTCTCAAAACTCGTGAGTTGCAAAGGTTAAAATATATCAATACATTCCTCAAATAACGGTAAACTATGTGAAAGTTATTTCACGAGTGTTCTTTGCTAGAATAAGCGATGAACGAGCGTAGCCGAGATAAGCGTAGCGTTTGGCGACGTTCATTCATATCCATTCACCATAATTGCCATGAGTAATTTTACAGGAAATTACTAAGATCACATACACGGATCACAATTAGATTAATCGTAATTGTACTACTTGTTGAAGTGTTATTTCGCGTGCTTCGATGTAATTGACTCGCCTTCGAAAGCTTATCAGAAGATAACAAACACGATATTATCGTTGATGATCACGAATTACTCTGATATATTTTCACCCGTAAGGATTGCGAAGTATTTGATAACTCGGATATCCCAACTGATAATCGTTTCTATGCCAATTACTGTCATCCGTTCCGTATCCTGCAAAGAAAATGTTAAAATGCATATTACAAGTTTATGATGTTTTTAACAAATAGATACATAAAGATCTTTATTCAGGTGTGCAAATTTTATATAAGAAAAGATTAAAGACAGTATTATCGATGTCAAAGATTTGTGATACGCGACGTGACATTAAAGATTTAAAGGAATTATTAAATATAAATATGTCAAATATAAAACACTATCATATAACGTACACTGACAGCTGTTTCAAATGTAATACTTGTCGCTGTTGGCCAACATCAAATATGTTTATCCCAACATAAATACGTCATATGTATTGGTCTATAAAGATGTATCAGCTGTTACAGCTGAGCGACGCTATCTTAACTTAGCCTACATAATATATAATCGTGCAAACTATCACTAGGGTGTGCCAGTTATTTTTATTTGATAAGAAAATTTTTTCATACATTAGCATATATATAAAACTTAACAACATAAAATAAACAAAAAATTTTTATTATAAAACGAATTTCTAATACTATTTTTAAACATAAATATAACGAATAAAAGAATCACAATTTTTAAATATTCATTATTCTTCGCATCATTCGTTTTATTTAAAATTTTACCAAATATAATAAATATATGTCTATATACCTATAATTTGATATATAACTTGCTTAGAAAGCATAGTGTTTTTGTCAAAGACAAAAAAATATTTTTAAAATACTCTTACCTGTTGGATAATCTACTGTTGCATCCGCTGCAGTGGACCACAGATGAAAAGGATGTGCATGATGCGCATGAGGGTGTTGCACTTTGCAAATCTTTAAATGGGCAAATACCGATGGTAAAATTAATGACCCAAGTACGAGAAGTTTTTTGATAAAATGAACTCCTAGGAAAATTGGTAACAGCAATAGTTTCAGTTTTATTAAATTTAATAATATAAGAATGGGGAAGATAATATTTTTCTTCTTCTTGAAAATTCGCCAATCGCCTGTAAAACGAATAATTCATAAATTTTCTCTTTCTCGAAAATCGTCAAATATTATTACAGACTATACAACTGTTGACATCGTTGCCGTTACAGAAAATATAAGGTAGTAAACTCTACCATTTCGCTGTTCATCGCTTTTTTCAAATATATAGCACATTATAGCAGATTGCATAGTTTTTACAATGATTACTTGTTACGTGTAACGTTATCCGAAATAAAGTGCAATAGACTATAATTACGCTCGGACACATCAAAACATTCCGTTACATAGAACAGTAAATACATCTTTTCTTTGTTATTGCCAGGAGATCAATATACCATTATAAGAATTTTCAGAATTTTTTCAGAACTTCAAGAAAAAATAAAGCACTCTACAATATTCATCATCAGTTTATTATATTTAACATAGATAAAAAATATTTGATCGAATAACAAGAAAAAGAAATTGTAAAAAACAATATAAGAGAAAAAAATCGTTAAATATTTTATTATTCAGCAGATATAAGATTTTACCTTCCGGTTCTTTGCTATCCTTTAGCCGCTCAAGTTCATCCTCATCCATAAACATCAAATTCGAAGAGAAGTCTCTGGCATCTCTGGCAACTGCCGAGTTGTCTATTGTATATACAATGGCACGTTTTGTCAATAAATCCTCTACACTATCTCTAACAAAGTTCAGAGCTTCTGTTATACCACTTTTAAATGCTTGAGAACGTGGCAAATAGGGTAAAAAGGATTGCTTGTAAATCGATGGTATCCTTATTATTCGAAATGGTCCGTAACTAAATTCCTGAATTATGATAATTTGCTTTAATTAACTAATTTATATGTATAATTCTTTTTTTTAAATTATAAATTTATATACATTATATGCATTTTTATAATTGTTATCGTATAATAATATATAATCAATTTTAGAGTTATTTATGCCTATAATTAATTTTTTTAATTTTGTTATAATTCTATCAAATTAAAATTATAAAAATGTATATGTACTAATTTGTTTTTAATTCTTATAATAAATTATTTACATATTTATTATTTTGATAATTTTGATAGCATAACGTTAACTGTAACAAGATACAGAATTAATTAAGATTAGAATTAAATTTTAATTGCTTTTTGTTACAATTAACGTTATGCAATGTGGATTATTCATTTCTAATTTTGGATATAATCAAATTTTATGTAATCACAAATAGTAAACACGTACCTTTTCTCTTACTATTGTGTTTAACCATTTCGCGACTTTATATTTGCCACAAGTTGTGTAGTCTCTCTTTAAATCGCATTCCATTTCACATTTTTGAACAAAAAGATCCGTTGTATTATCAAAAGCCAATGAATGAGTCCGTCGTGAACAAACAATCAATAAAATAAATATCCAGCACGATACTTCAATCACTCTTGGATATCCGATTTTGCGAGACCACTCAATAACTCCGAAATATCCGCACTTCATAATTTAGGTCAATGACTTTAACTTTACACTATTGATTTGAATTTTGTTAATTTTGATCAACTGATTTATATTTCATTGCAGAGAATTCTGACGATCACCTGTCTCGCTTCGAATTTCTGTACAGTCATTGTTATTGTTACTCATGATGGTTGCTCATCAATTATACGAATCATCGAGATACATCGCAGCGAAAGTGAATGCCGTAATTAATCAAAAAAAAAAATCATAAATGACGATTATATGATACGAAAAATTATCACATAATACCGCGCACTCTTTTCACAGAATGATGCAGGATGATGCAGAAAAGCAAGATTAGGTGCACACGCTCACTGACAGTGGTTAGAAGGTGTTCTGACCATTTATACGGCGTGCATTTAGGTCGGTGGGGGTAACGGTCCATGGCTTAGATAATGCTATACAGAGATTGCGCCTGCATTCTACACGGTACACCTCTTGAGAGAACACTCGAGGACTCGCTGATGGTCGCTGGCTGGTCATGGAAATTCCATGTAATAACAATGAGACAAACTCATCGCACCATAAAATTCGTGATACATTAAACCGGATATTTTAAGACTGAGAAAAGAGTATTAGAAAGATTATCCAACAATATTGCAAAGATACTTTGCGATAGATTTATTAATATTCTTCGCAAATTATTTTCTTGCTTTTTCATATTTCCAAAAAAAAAAAATAGAAAAAAATATTTAATAAGCATTTGTATATAAAAGAAACAATTAAATTACCTTAAAAGATTCTAATTTAATTGCTCGATCGATCCATTAGAACCGAAGATCTTCGAAAGAATACGTCCTTATTTTTGACAAGTATATAATTTTAACGGTATATCACAGCCGCATGATTATCGGCTTAATAGCTACCACACAATCAGAAAGGTATTTCACGAAACTAATAGCTGCAGGAACAATGGTGAACCATACCATATTAAACATTGCATAGTACATTTTCGTTCTATATCACACGATCAGCAAAAAAAAAAGCGAGAAATTCTATATTTCGAATTTATAGAAAGAAAACAAACGGTTGCACGTGTCACCGTGATAACAATTACTATTCTTCCGTTAGCCGTTTTAAAGATTTAACGAAGGGTCTTCTCCACGACATTCTCCTCCACATAATTGCGACATTCCTCATGGCTGGTAGAAGCACTACATTTTCTGGTGCACCCACCCGCAACGGTCGTTCAGTTTTTTTTAACATAGATAATAACAGGTAACGTTATAATTCATAAATTATCTCTTGGTATAGCGGAAATTTAATAAAATTGGACATACTAATTGGTTTTTTGAGAAAATACTCATCTACTAGCAAAATCTGAAATCATATCCGATACAATGCGTATAATTTTAATGTTGAATCTTATTTTCTCTTACCAAACAAATACCAAGATCTCAATAAATTCCTGTTCTAAACTTAATTAAAAAATTTAGAATTTCTCATAAATTCAAATACAAAATGCAATTTAATTTAAGATAATAAAATATTATATTCAAATTAATTTCAATTAAAAATTTTTATTTTGCGACAAAATTTAATATCGAATGTTAAGAAATATGAAGAAAGATGAGTTTTTGTTATAAAAATCATTGTAAATTATTAAAAAATAAGAAAAAGTATAAGAAAATATATGTATATAATGTTATATAAATTGACTATTATATAATAGCTAATTATATAACAGTCAAACATATAACAGCAAAATGCGATAAGTCATCAACAAGAAGCAAATAATAAAAGGCAATTGATTGACCTATTAACGCAGTCTTCAAGTGGAATCAGGATATTATGCACACACGTTAGCGGTACAGCTCTCTTTTCCGTAACCGGTTTGCACAACAGTCGTCTGTTTTACTTTGGCCTTGCATCAAACTGTTTAAAAATCTAGTGCAATTTTTAAAATTGTTTTTCTTCTTTAATTAAAATCTAATTTTCTCAGCATATTTGATTTATTTCAAAACACGACTTATAAGCAAACATAATTCAAGCAACATACATACGTTAACATAAAGTAAACAAATAAGAGTAAATAATAAAAAAAATCTGTCGCTGTCTCTTTAAAAATTTAAATCTTTGGTTATACTTTAATTTCATGATTTTTATATACAACATTTTTTACTTAAAATCATAGGTACATTTTAAGATTATATTTTTATATTTATTTTATATTATTCATAGCGATTTACATTCGCTATTGACAATTTTTTACTGATTTAATCAAGTTTTAATAATCAACCATTCACGTTATAAATCATTTATAACTAACATTTACGTTATGAATCCTGTAACTTAGATAGTTATCGCATGGAAGAGCTTACTTCATAGAAAATTAAAAACTGGAAAATCTTGTATGCATCAAGCGTAAAACCCGTAATTATTAACTCTGATTTTTATTCGTAATAATGCAATTATTAGACTTTATGCAATCGCTAATAATTCGATGAAGGCAGAAACTCTTAAAACCGGAAGCGTTCATCAAACTTATTTTTTGGGTCACAAAAGAAACACGATTTGTTAACCCACTATGCTCAGGCAATAAATTTTTGCCGTATACGAAGCTAGTAGGCATCAACTTACTCCACTGGCCTGGAAACTTGATCTATCGCATCTCTATCGAGGAATATCACCGAAAGATCGTTTTTCGTACGCAACAGGGTTGTAATGGCCAAGAGTGGATAACAAACATGTCATTCTTCGAGTATGTCGAGCACGTACGAGTATGTGCGCACCTGCTTTCACTCGCGATTATAGAGCAATGCACGACGAAGATATCTGTCGTTCATCGATGTTTGCACCGAGGCTTGAGAGGCTTATGAAGAAGACGTTGCGCCATGGGCGAGCCTAGTGGGTGAAACGCACGCTTGTTGGTTCGCAATATAACCTGTTTACTCTTTTGCCCGGTTGACCCAGTACGTCGACAGGATACGAAGTGGTAATATCGCAGCAACCGATTACCGATCTCAATATTCCAGCTTGTTACACATTCTTGTTTGAAAAAGAGATTCTAGAGAGAGGTGCAAGAAACTGTCTGCGAGAAGATCAGTATCTTTTTTAACATCATTAATCACAGATCGAACTTTGTTAATTGAAGTCTAGTGATTGAAAATTTATAAGCGTACACTATATGGAATGTGAATTTGTCGTCGTGTGTTTTAAAAAAGGTATGAGAGATTAGAAAAATATTTTATAAAGAAGAAGTTTGTTTTTTTATCCAAGTACAATCCTCTAGGAAATTACTTTAGTAAAGATTAATGACAGGGTTATATATCTTTGCGATAGAATGCAAATAGAAATTTGCAAAATATATTGTTAACACAATTTTATACGATATATGTATATCCATAATTTATGTCTTTTTAAAAATAAGTGATATATTCAATTTCCTCAAATACGTCTCTGTTTGCAAATAGAGATTCTGCGGTTATATAAGTAAATTATTTTAGCGTTGTCAATAAATCACTTCGACAATCTTATAATATAATCAAGATCTGATATCAAAAATGAATAAAAAAGGTGAACACAAGCATACACAAGACTTCACAGACATTAACCTTGATGCTGGTGCACATTTACAATAATGTTACAAGCAATTTATTTTATTCTATGTTAAAAGCCGCGACCAATCGTTAATATCCACCCTGAACGCGCGAGATTTATCTCAGCGGCTTAGTTAGCTACGGTTACTTTGTGACATTTACGGCCTATTTCATAAAGGTTATTATATGCACAGTTATATAAACAATGGCAGACACACGTCACATAATATTGCTAAATAGCCATACATTTTAATCGAATAAAATGTATGGTTTTAATAAGACAACTAAGAAAGATTTTAAACAATGTAAAATAATTATTAAAAACATTGATAAAAAATTAATTTATAAAATAAAATATTTAAATATAAAATCGCTTTTACATATTTCCGCGGAAAAAATATTTTTATAAACTAAATTTCGTAACAAAGAATCGGACAGAAGTTATATTGCAAATATAACTATTGATATCTATTCATACTGTGTGTCACGTGTCACTTCAATGAACATTATTAATTTATGTTCAACTCATTAATTCACGTAAAGTAAACACGTATTTGAAGTCATATACAGTGGCTAGTTCGTGACTAGAGAAATGTTTCAAATTAACCCGGAAGAGCATCGATTAAGGCCTTTGACTGTCATCAACATTTGTAAACCACAAATTGTCATGCACAAATTGTCATGCACAAATTGTAATCGCACAATATAAACATATTTCCTCCGAGTTCTCGAGTTCTCACGGTCGAATCAGAAAATCAAGGTACATATTTTTCACTTCCATATTTAATCTATTTTTAATAAAAATCTACTTTTACGACTATTTATATTCGCAAGCCATATAATAGCATCACATTATTAATTGAAACTAAATAGATTAATTTTCTAATGTGTTATTATATATTTCCAAAATTTATTTTCTAATGTGTTATTATATATTTCCAAAATTTAATCACCATGAATAATCTCTCTTTTTGAACACTATTCCCTTCTCTTCTTATCCTATGAATTTAATAAAATTAATTATTAACGTTTGAAATTATTTGCTTTGAAACATACACATTTCTTTTAAATAAACGAATTAGAAGTCGGTGTTTATTATATCCATGTCATCTTCCATCAAACTCTTACAAATATGGAGATAAAATCATCTATACTTTCGATTCATATTTATGCAATCAATCACCATTCCATAACTATCATCATCGATTAAATCATTTTCGAAGATAAAATTAAAATATTTAATCGCTCGACAATCACCTTTTGATTTCTTTCAAAACATCTTATCTACAATAAATAACATTAAAGGACATAATATATTATAAAATGTCAAATGATACTCATCGTATTTGTGATTTCTTATGTAAGGAAGATATAAATTTTCGCGTAAATATAAATTTGGTAATATTTAGTCAAAGTGGATCCGCTTATTAATATTCATAACAACAAAATTGAAATCGTTTGCTTTTTATTATTTGTTCTAGTATCGTAATCGTATCAAATTATTGAAATAGAAACTATGCATATATAGTCTCATAGAAAATATTTTCCTAAGATGTCAATATAAAGAGACATAATTGCAGCTGCTTAGAAACTCATCCTTGTAAAGTGCGCGAATTTCATATTAGTGCATATGGTAAAAATAAATCAATCAAGATTGTAGATATAACATAATAAAACTTTTGTAATAGAATTAGAGAAATAAGAGCACTATGATAACATTTCTTTTCTCGAGTGTATAATAGCTATTGAATTCTAGCACGCAATATAAATGCGATTCATAGCATCTAGTTTAATTACCAATAAAACTACACGTTCATAAAGCTATATTTGATTACGAAGAGAAGGGTATTATGTATTATACTGTGTCTGATGTTATTGTGTCAAGATCATATATCATCAAATAGAATAAATTGCTATCAACAATCACAAGCATAATAGTTATTCGCGATAATAGACAAAAGTGATACGAGAAGTCATATAGATATTGATATCAACAAATTAACATTCACAGAAAATGAAGTAAAACAAAATAAAAATCAAAAGAGATGATAAGTAGAGAGAAACTACGAACATCTAAGGAAAAAATTAAATAAAGCCAGCGATTATTTATCAATTTAATTAGAATTCTCTATTCAAAAAATATTCTAATTATTTGGCTTTAAATTACAATAATTAACATTCATAAATTATAATATAATTTTAAACAGAAAAATGAAATCTTTGCAATTCGGAATTATCCGCTGCTACATGAGATAATGCCGAATCCATTTTGTTTTCTTATATCTTTCTTATATCTTTTGAATAAAGATTTCTATAATTGATAAATAAGCATCGGCTTTATTTAAATTTTTCTTTAAGTATTCGCAAATTTCCCTACTCTGCCCTACATCAAAATTATCAAAAACTTGTAATAGTATTTATCATAAATAGTGTGTACGTTTTATACATGATCATGTTATAGTATGGCATTAAACGTATATTGATCTATCATGCATAACTGAATGTGAAAAATGAAATAGAGATGTGTACTGCAATAGTTCGTTTGTATTTACTTCGTGTTTTACAATTCCCCCACTTTCTTCTACATAAAAGTAAAAAAATGTGTTTAAACTATACATAAATAATTGATATCTTTCAAGTAACACTATGTTTTTTTATTATAAATTAAGAATTTTCATTCTTAAATTTTCATATGAAAAAAAGTATTTTCATGTGCAGAATAATCCCATGTCACATCTTAATAGAATTTAACGGGGGTTAAATCCGATTGTATTATGCTCCAAAAATTTTTAACGGTAAATTATTATGACTTTGATTACGAAAATACCTATATACAATGTATTGGAAATATTCTTATCAGTAACTTGTATTTCAATACAAAGTTGAATCTTCAATAGAATGGATACGTAGAAAAACCTGTTATGTTTCGCATGAGATGAGATACTTATCTAAAGAAGAATAACACGATATGCACGCACTCACAAATAAATATATCTTGATATCATAGTGAATGTGCACTTCTGTAACCTTCCACAATCTCTACATTTCCTTTCCATCTTCGTACATTTCATTTTCGGTCCCGGTTCCATACTCAAACATGTAAGTAGGCTAGTAGTGCATCTCTATTATTATCATCCTGGTATGAAATGTGACACAGAAAAAAACAAGCATTAGCGGATGGTTATGTCTAACTTATCCGGTGCTAACTGAACATTGTTTCGTAAATTATCACCCAGTGAAGTATCGTATTAACGCTTTATTATATCTTTCAGCAAGTGTTTTCTCAAATTTCTCGTTGATAGTATAAGAATTAAATTCTCTAACAAGTCTGAAATATAATACAAATAAATATGTGGAATAGTTTTGTAAGACAAATTAATTATTTATTCTGTCAGATGACACACAATCATCTAATAATGAATATCTTTTCTTAATATTTATATTTCTCATAAAATATTGATACATTCGTTCTGCATTCCATTTCACAGAAAATTGTACGTAGCATATATTAGCTAAATTAAAGTCTTGTGAACATTAAATTGTATTTTGCTATGAAATTAATAGATTTATCTTTTAGTTTGGAATGCGAGATATGCATGATGACGCGCCTTGATATATACATTTCACACATATATGTTTCTGTGTGTGTGTGTGTATTCTCTCAATTAAAATTTTAATATCATACAAATTTATATAACTCCCATTAAGAATATCGCGATAATATAAATACAAATTTAGCAAAATTTTATAAAAAGTTTTTTGGCATTTCGGCCATTGAAATTGCGATTTGATTGCGGTCATCGCATTTAATTAGTGCTAATAGGATTATATGATTCATTGGCACAATCTATCTCGCAGATCGTTTCGCTAAAAAATAAAACATCACTCACAATCACAGCTGATCCATTTTTTAACAGAAATTAGTTATTTTTTAATTAGAAAATGATAATTAAATGTCAACATTAAAATTGTTATCGCGTTGTACATTAAAAATGTCAACCAAATATATGAATTTAATCACACAGCATACTAATAAAAACTTGTTGGCTCACAATTATTGTGTCGTAATGTCCAGATGATCTCGGGATAATAAATTAAAATAAATATATCAGACCAAAGTAATATCAAATAATTGAGCTAAAAACAACAGGATAATAAACTTAAATTGCGCCATAAAATTATATCAAGTCATATAATACTTACAATAATAAGATTTAGAAAGTCTAGTGAATGATCATGTTGACACATATAACATCAAAAATATGCTAATCAAATAATAATATAAGGTTGTATAACTTAGCTATTGACATCAAGGATTGACATAGTATCCTCACTAATAAGTGGTGAAACGTAACTATCGTATCAATATCAGATTTGCATGATAATAGTTGGATATAATTTTATATAATTTAAAAGATTATATCACATTGTGCATTTGATCTTTTTATGCTTTACTCATTTTTAGTTAGACTTAACATAAATTCTTCTTTTTTGTTCTTCAATGCGAAATATTGATCTCAAGATCAGTGTCAGATATTTACATATAGTATTTAATTTTTTGAATAAATATTATAAGGTTGGAATATTTATTACCGAGTCCATTGTTAATCATGGATAGAAAATACATAAAATAGGATGCTACATCACATACATCACATACATTTTTATAAATGCTCCGATAATTTTTATAATAGAATTACATAAATAGAAAAAAAAGTAAATATTAATTTATTCTAAAAGCTGTTATTTGTAATGTGTCATTCATAAAATTGTTGACGTGTGTATAAGTTAAGATTAATGTCATTAAAATTATATCATTAATCTTACTATATAATTATAATAAAAGTAGAACACTACCTTTCATATTATTAAAAGACTGTGTTAAACTCTGACATAAAGTGCTTATAAATTTCTCATAAAAAAAAACAATCCTTATTAAACTAATAATTATATACTGATAATATCATAATGCTACGTATAAAATATGTAAACTTATTAATTATTAATTATTTATATTATTAATGGTTAATTAGATTAGGAAAAAATAACATTTTAATACTATTGCCTCGTAATGTATGAAATATATGTTCATATATTTAATAGAACCGTAATTCTATTATGCTAACTAAAAGGATTATACCCATAGCAGTAAAAAGTTTCTTTATTATCACGAGTATGTGTTTAATTAGTAAGGCCACTTAGCAGTATTATCTCCTTGTAAATGAATTTTTTTGTTCCAGAAAACTCATTTGACAATCAAATGCGCTACTTAAAAAAATGCAAGTACATTAAATCACAATGACAATGTGTTCATTTATTTTATACGATATCTAATAATTTTGTAATCTATAAAAGTAAATAAAACTTGAGATATTATCGATATAAGTGTGTACGTATATAAAAAAATTATGAGCTCATATAAATAAAAATTCTGTTCAAAATATAAAAATATAGAAATATCTATAGAAATACTTCCAATATAATAAAGTTAATATTTTGTTAGATATCTGTCAACTTTTAAGCGTTATATTTAAAAGGAGACATTAAATGATTACAATTAAAATAATAAGAGTACTTTACTATTAAAAAACAATACAGAGATGTGAAGGGCACATAAGAATCAACGTAATTAAGCACGTATACAAGTTCTATAATGTAATATATTAAATGTATAAAAATTCGATAAAATATGTATTACATATTTCGGCTTCTTCATTGAATGAAGACCAACTTCAGATACTTGTTACAAATGTGCAGTCAACATATTGCTTTACTATTATTATCCTTCTCTTTCTATTCATAATAAAGATTTGGTTTGACAATATAAATTACATTCCTCTTTCACTTAATATTGGGATTTACTGGATCATCACACGTTTATACACGAAATATAATATCAAAATAATATCAATGTAACGCCAATAAGATAATATTCGCAAGGTTAACATAATCATTTTGTTTTCATTTTTTTCTCTTTATAACATACTGTTTTATCAAATTTATTAAATAATAATTCAGCTTTTCTCGCGTCAATGTCTAAAAAATTAATATTAATATTTGTAATTACATTAATAAATTTGTATGAATTAACACGAAGAAACTTTCAGCGTGCCACCATCTCGTGGTAAATCCGCCAAACGTAGATACTGCTGGACGGTTTGTGCGCACGCACCAAGTCTTATCGATGAGAGTCGGCAAAAGCAAAGCCACCAGCGACATGGTTCACGGATCGAACAAGGGGAGTGAAGAGGAAGAAACGGCGCCGAGCGTGTGGAAGCGGAACGTGGTAGAGAAAAAGAGAGAGGAGACTCAGTGACTGGACTCTGGAGCGGGTCAGTCGGTTGGGAGCTGGGTGATCAGCTTGTCTTGCGAACGATTGTAAAACGTCACGTATGCCGTTTCTCTGGAAGCTGACTCCTCTGGATTCCCAGCAAATGTGCAGGTGTGACGAAAACACGACGACGATTCACTGACACGTCGTCGTGATAGCGAAGTGAGGAAGAATAGGTGAACGTAGGTGAGGAAGAGAGGATACAGTCAACCAAGCCCAAAGACGTTGGGAGGGAAATCTGAAAAGATGTTTGGAAGAATCGGAGCGCCGAAGGAAATAGACATTGATAAACCGTACTGGGATCAGAGCACTTACCGCGGAAGGGCATTGCACTTTTTGACGGTAACAAACCCGCTTAATGTCTTTGCCACGAGCCAGCAACTTGAACACGCGCGTGATGTCGTCACGAAATACAGGTAGTCGTAGCTATAATTAGTTTTTCTTTTTTATCCGCTCAGTTGGGAGTAGTCATCAGCACGATGACGTCATACGTTTTACTACACGCGTAGAGAACATGTGTTAGACTGCTATGTCGCAATGGCATTTTGTTTACGCCTTGAGTTGGAGTTTCGTTTATTGCAGAATTGCTAATCGCATGTTTCGCAAAAAATATCGCAACGAACAATTCCAGCACAAGTCATATATCTTTAATTTACATGTTATAAATCATTTTTCATATTTTCACTTTTATATTAATGTAACGTATTTGTTTGTTTACTGTGTAAATACGTATGAAATAACGATCATCTGTATGTAATCTTGATATTATCCCGTTGCAGACAGGGTGAGGGCCTAGAAAAACAAGGAATCACCGAAAACGAATTATGGAGATGCAAATATCTTTACGATAGCGCCTATCACCCTGATACCGGGGAGAAAATGCTGTTGATAGGCCGTATGAGCGCGCAAGTTCCCATGAATATGATGATAACCGGCTGTATGATGACATTTTACAAGTACGTATTCGAAATTTATTATGATAACACACGAAAACTTATTATGATAATAACAACACTCAAATATTATGATTCTAAATGCCTAAATGTGTTAAGACACATTAAAACAGTATTAGATATAATTGTACCTCTGTTGGAATAATGTTAGAATACAATAATATAATTTTGATAATTATATCTTTCGACGAACGATCAGAGTTTTAAACAGAAGCAAATAAATAAATAAAAGACTCAAATATAATTATTTCTCGATCTTAAACAACAATAAAATTTAGAATTCAATTCATGAATCATTCAAGAAACATTCAGGAAATTATCATTTAAGAAATCATTAAAGAGATTGCGAATTAAATCCACCAGTCTAATAGTTATATAAAAATGCGTAATTATCGCGATGCATTATTTTGTAGATCAACGCCGGCTGTAATTTTCTGGCAATGGGTAAATCAGTCATTCAATGCAATAGTAAATTATACGAACCGTAGTGGATCAAGTCCGATTCCAACGGAAACGTTAGCGCAGAGTTACATCGGCGCTACTGGAGGCGCCGTGATAACGGCATTGACTCTGAACCGTCTCGCTCAACGTGCACCACCGTTGGCAGGCCGATTAGTGCCATTGGCGGCAGTTGCGGCAGCTAATTGTGTGAATATCCCTCTTATGAGAGTCACTGAACTTCAAAATGGTATTGAATTACAAACCGAGGACGGCACGAAAGTCGGCCACAGTAAACAAGCAGCTAAACAGGCAATAGCAATTGTGACATTATCGCGAATACTTATGGCCTCTCCGAGTATGAGTAGGTTTCGTTGCATTTATTTTTTTATAATATTTCATTAATCAAATTTCTAACCGAGTTCACTGATAGTAAGAGCCAATTATGCTAACATCAATTAATAATAATTTTAACGACATGATGTCTTTCTATATTTATATTATTATGGATATAAAATGGCAAATCATTCATGAACAAAAAGTTATATAAATATATATAACTATATTATTATCATATTGACTATTTAAATAACTCTATATTTTTTTCTAGAAAACTTACATTTCTTCTTTAAAACAATCAATTGAAATCGATATAAATATCATATATGAAGATAATAGAGAGCATTTTATTTTATTGTTGCAGTTTTGGCGCCAATAGTAATGAATTACCTAGATCGGAGACAGCTGTTACGTAATGCGAAATGGGCTGCTGGACCAATTCAAGTTTTAATTTGCGGAGTGTGTCTCACGTTTGCAACGCCGCTTTGCTGTGCTCTCTTCGCACAGCGCGTCCCTATTTCAATAAATCAACTGGAACCTGATATACGAGAGAAAGTACGATTGCACGATACTAATCTGGAGACTGTATATTACAATAAGGGCCTTTAAACGTGACAAGAATCATATAGTTCTTGAATTTTTATCATTCCAAGAACACAGCCTATTTATTGAAACTCAGGTATATACATTCCCGAATCGAACATTCGAAAGCATGTACTATCATGGACTATACCTATCATGGACTTCCAACGATTCATAAGTGATTCGTTCTTGTTGATACTTCCATAAATATCAATATTCATGTGTTATGAGATACAAATTTGCAAAAATTTGATTATATCGGGATGTCTAGTCAAATCTTGAAAAAAAAAAAAAATTATTAAAAATCTATTTAATCTTCCTTGTTCAAACTTTCATATAAAATTTTTTCTTAAATTCTTTACACAGAAATTTTTTGAATTATGATAAAATATTTTAATGTTTTCGAATAAAAAATCTTTGAGAAATCTTCCTAGATTTTTAGACTTCTTAGACAGTAAACACCCTGCTTACGATTCAGAAACGAGTCTCCTAGCCATACGTCCAAATGCATACATATCTCTCGTTTTTCGGCCTATGTATGTATAACGAATAGAATTTAAGATATGTCTAAATGTTTTTCCTTGTTGAATGAGAAAGGGTAACGAAGACAATAAAATTCAAAGTTGAGTATTTGAAACGAACATTTATTATATATCTTAACCCATAACTGCAATTTATCTCAGATAATTTATCTGAGATATCTAGTTTAAGCGTTGTAAAAGCTATTCAAAACAAGCACATCATATGGTGTCGATTGTTTATCGCCAACATGTTGTACACGAGATAGTGGTTTAATTTTACGACCGAATCTACCAGTTTTGCGTTGCCATAAACCACTCCTCGGGCGATTTCCCAATTCTCGATTTTTCTGTGCGCTACCAATTGGAATAGAATCGTGTTCGATATTCGATAATCGACCAACCGTAGCCATACATAACTCATGAAGACTAAATAGTTTCTTACTAGGCATCTGTACTACCACACGATCTTCCTCTCGCTTTATTAGTGTTCCGAAGGTACCCGCAGAGTGAATTAGGAACCCACCCAATCCCGGATACTTTTCTACACAATGAACGAGAGTTCCCATGGGTAAAGCACCAAGAGGATAGGCATCTCCCTCTGAGGGTCTCACAGAATTACGCGGTATTCCTCGATGAGTACGTATTATGTCGCCCGATTTCATGTTTTCCGTAGCTAAAATATATTTCAGTTCACGATTGCTACCAATCAACGCGACAAAACTCGTTCTACAACCATCCTTAAAGACCTCTAAGACTTTTTCTTCCTTTGGCGGTTCGTTTAGGTCCTCAGGTCCATCCCTGATCCACTTGATCCAATGATACTTGTGCTTTATGCCACCCCCGATACCCTTGGCTACTATTCTGCCTGTTTCATAAAAGCGATTCATTCTTCTTTATTTTCACTCATTTAATAGTCCTTAATTTAGCTTCGAATAAGATGCTTTAATACAATATGCTTTAATATATTCATGATTTGAAAAAAAAATATTTATCTTAACCAAAAGTATCAATATTGAATGGAAATTAATTTTAATTCAAAAATAATATTTTCTAACATAGAGATTGTCTATCATATGAATGATAGATAATCTATTATTATATAAGGCAAATCAATAAAAATTATATTATATATACACATGTATTTTGATATGATGTTCGTACATATAATATCAAATTTCTTTCTCAATGAAATAAATCACGTCTAATCTAAGCCGATATGTAAGATATCTATATTATCTACCAATAATTTCTACTTTCGCCAGTAGAGGTCAGACCTCTCGAGAATAATAACAATCTATGCACGATATTCGACTCAATATTGAGTTTTATCCCCGTTAATTTGTAAAAAAAACTTATTAGTAAAGGTAAGATACATTTTTAAAAAAAGCTGACGGAAGTAAGCTGATATTATCTCACGTACCTGTGATAGGATCTCTGCCTGCTAGATTCGTAATTTTCAAAGGCTTCACTGTGTAGTTATCTTTGAAATGGACGATTCTTCGAAAGGCTTTGCCTGTGCCCGGTTCTGGTAGCTGCACGAGTTTCCATTTGTACCTTCTTGATACCTGAGACAACACCGAAACTGTCAAACCGACGAAATTAGGTATTTGTTGACCGAAAACACGACGTGTTAATGTCGCAGCAGACATCTTGGCACATATGAACTTAAAAGTGGTGCCATCTTCGCAAACGCACCTCTTGCCGTAATTTTGATCGATATCCCTTCATCGTTGGAAAGTAAGGTAGGTGTTTCTTAATAAAATCAAGCGTAAATGATTATTAGCTTCAAGAATAGTCGAAAGAGTTCACCACTGATGTAAAGTTTATATACATATATTTATAAAGCACGATGTAATTATGCTTTTTTGAAAAAAGATTAATACATATGTTCGTATATGCATTCAATCAAATCGGATATATAGTAACACTAATACTGTAGAATGCATATCTTTAACTGCATTTTTATTGAGAAAAAGAACGGATGTTAATTTTACAAATTAAACAGTTGATACAAAATATTAATTTCTTTTTTTATATTTAATGAATTGCGAAGGATTAATCTCCAAAAATATTTAAAAATATATAACTAAAAAAATAATTACTATATTTATAATATATTTTTACGAAAATTTTCTGCGCCAATTTTCAATAAATAAATAAATTTAGTAATTGATGCAAAAAATACACGATTAAATTTTGTTAGAATTGTTTCGTGTCTTCGAAAACACGTTACGTAAAGTCACGTACAATCAAAAACCATGTCTATGTAACTACAGGCTATCTAATAATGAGGCTGAAGTTCAGTCGCGCGAACGCGCACAGATATAACGTGCCAATTAGTCGACATTCCTTAAGATTTTCGCCACGCAAAACGATAACAAATAAAACGGTAAAAGTAACGTGTGCCGCGTTATTATATCGGGGAAAGCCTGAAAGCCGCGCGAGATCCGTGGCGACTGGCGAACGCGCACGAGGTCCCACATAAAGGAACGAACGAACGAACGGCGTAGAGGGGAACGCTTAATTGGCCCGGGGTAATTATTTTATTAAGTGAGAAGATGGCGGATGGAATGCTAAGAGAGAGCACGCTGGTGCGGTCTGCCGACTAGGGGACGCCGACGGAAACGGCTCAGGGGGCGGACGTGAAGAAGGGGTGAAAGTGAGGGGGTGGCGGGGTCGGTCGCGCGACGGCAGCTCAGGGTGAGTATGACTGTGTGGAGAACGTTTAAATACCTACGTACCCACCGACGATTGTACTTCGTCAGAGCGGTAGTTTTCCGTGTAGGTGAAACGCGGCCGCAACTCTCGATCGTGTATGTATGTATGTATGTATGTATGTATGTATGTATGTATGTACGTATGTATGTATGTATGTATGTATATATATATATATGTATGTATGTACGTACATGCCTCACGTGCACGCGCAATTCTCACCGTCACGCACGTTCATGCGCTTGCCTCCCCAGCCGTCATTCCCTTGTCTCCCTCTGTCTTGCCGCAAGAGAGAAAGGCGAGAACGAGGGAAGAAGCCACGAGATAAAGGAGGATGGCGTACGGTTTTGCGCGCGCGTTCAGCGTCTCCGTCTCCGCGTTGGTCGTGAAGGAGGAACATCTATTACCCGGTACATAGAGCGGAAGGGGGATCGAAGGAAGTGGAGGTTGGAATCGTCCAGGGAGGGGTGCGGGCAAGAGTAGTCGAGCGGCAAATTGTCCGCCATCTTACCCACCTTATACCTTATCTCACACCCTCGCTCGTAACCACCCTTATCCGCCCCTTCCTCCGCTATGCTTTCCTCCAACCAGACCCTCTCACCCTACACACACCGTTCTCCCTCCCCCTCCCCTTACCCCGCTTAACCTACCTCCTCTTCATCGTGTGGTCCTCTCTCTCTCTCTCTCTCTCTCTCTCTCTCTCTTTCTTCTCCTCCTCTTTCCTTTACCTCTCCCGTTTCCCTCGCCTGCCCTTTCTCTCGACAGCCCCCGTTGCACCACCGCCTCCAAAGCTTTAGATTACCTACCCCCTTATAAGCGCTCGTGTTGCCCATTTATTACCACGACTCCCGTGACTACCACGACTGAAAGACCAACCGCCCCCACACGCCTTCCTTCCCCGCACGCTCCCTTTCATCCTTCACCATTTTCCACCGTTCATCCCTTCTTCTTGCCTCCACCTTCGACGCGTATCGCTCGCGTATTTTCTTCGTTTCTTCATTCTGTTCTTAAGCACCACCGCGATCCTTATTAACGCTTTAACGCTACCATTACATAACTACGCGTGCCCGCTCCCCGACTCGAGCTCGAATAACACGATTAGTCGAGTTTACAGAGAATTACTCATACTAGGAACTATGTCTCTCTCTCTCTCTCTCTCTCTCTCTCTCTCTTTCTTTCCCCTCTCCCTCTCTCTCTCTTTGTAGCGCGTCGCTGTGCTCTATTCGTCTAGATTTAACAACGATCGAGTGGCTCCCGAACAAGCGCCAGTTTACTAATCAACACTCTCCTATTGTATTTATGTGTTACTAAGTATGTGTCACAACTAACATGCCAACTTTATTATACTTTATTATACTTTTTCAGAATCTTCTTCTTAATCTTTCTTTATCTTAATACATATTTTTTAATTTTTCATTATTCGCACTTTATTCTATTGTTTCTCGATACCTATTCCAACATTTTTTCCTATCTATTTTTTTTTGTTTTCCAATATTGTCCCACAGTCTTTATTATTTTACGAATTATACATAATAAAGGTACATCAGTTTGAAACGTAGCACTACTATCTACTTTTCAACTGCGAATAATATTAATAATGTTTGCAGAGAATTATGAATACGAGAGCCGCGATTGTTCGAGGTGTGCTGTTATTCTGTATTTGCTTAAAATTTATTAAAATTAGAACATACGATTTTTCTAAAGAAATGCATTTTATTCATAATGCTCACATTGTTCATGCATTATCAACAAGTTCAGCCCTATATAATTCCCTATATCATTTTGAGTGAAAATTGATTACCAAAATCAATTTCCCTATATATTCTTTATTTTCGTGTTTTTTTTTAATTTTATTTTATGATTTATTTTCATTTAGTTTTCAACCACATCTGACATTTCCTTTGTTTCAGGTTATTCCCGAGCACCTTATTATCTTCAACGTTTACTGTTATATATAGCTACGCTCGCGGTTTACGGCTAGAGACTCAACACGATTAAGCGAGTTTACGACGAATTACGTGCATTAGAGATACACGTCTCTTCAAAGTGATTATCATTTCTATTCGTTTAAAGGCACGAACTATCGAGCCTTCGTCGTAATGAAAACTGCAAAGCGATATTAAGAGGTCACTCTTTGGAGGTACGTATATAAATTCTTCGTTAAACTAACTCCTGAAAATTTGGTCCTTCCATTTTCTCGTATATTTAACACTAAGTGTGTTAGATTCTGTCCTTTATGTGCTTAATATGAAAATCGTATGCGAGCAATGTAAACAGATGAAATGGGACAACGCAATGAGAATTAGATGGCTACATTTAGCGCTAAATGTACGTTTAAAATTCAAATGTGTTGTATATTTCTGACGCAACTCGCGCTAAAGTTAAAGCTCGTATATTTATTTTTCAACGTGCGATAATTAACTTGCATATGCTTGCATTACGAAAAGTCACAGTATTGTTTACAACGTGAACAGCGCACTTACTTTTCACGATGCGTGCTATTTAAAATAACATACTAAATTGTGTATTTTCTAAAGAGCTAAAAATTGCAATTCCGCTATAAGACAATATTTTATATAAAAAGTATAAAAAAAATGTGTACGATAATGATTTACATTTTATGCAAAAATCATATATACGATAATAATTTACATTTTATGCAAAAATACAACATATTGATCAGAAGTAGCGGTATTTAATACGACGCGGCATAGTTTTAACGCGGGATTTTCGCTCGCTGAAGAATAGTCTTGACATTAGATACGCGAGAAAAGTTCGAGGTGGCGAGAAAAAGCCCGAAGGAAAAAAACCGAAAATGGTGGTCGATGAAACGTTTCCGCAGGGACGAGTTGGAATGAACCGCGCGTGGAAAGCTGCTGCGGGGGAGGAGCATCGAGCGAAAGAAGAAGCGAGAACGATGGAAAAAAGTGGACCCGCGCGTAACTACAGGAACAGGAGAAATAAGGACAGAAACAAAGGGCGATAAAAAGACAGATAGAGAAAGAGCGAGCCGAAAAGTACGACGCAGGGATAGCATTTCGCGTTATAAAGTTTTCCGGGTAACCGCAGGAAAGGGGAAGACCAGGAAGGATGGTAGAAAGAACGATGCGGACGGCGGATGCACGACGAAAGACGAAGAGAAAGAGACGAGAGAGGAAAGCGGTTTCGGTTGCTTCGGTCGGCCTTGTTCTCGTTCGTTTCCTCTCAATTCGTCGGGCAGCGGCACCGAAAGCGGAGAGAAATCTACACACGGAGAACGAGAGAACGGGAGAATGGAGTCGCAGGATGACGCGAGAGTCGGCGGTGGGAGATCGAAAGAGATCCGCGTGACGAGAAGGGGAGTACAGGAGAGGAGCTGCGAAGAGAGAGCATTACGCAGGATGGCATGACTGCGGGGATGCTACGCGAGAGGAATAAAGAGGAAGAAGAGAGAAAAGAGGGGAATGGAGGAGAGAGAGAGAGAGAGAGAGAGAAGCCACGCCGGTAGGATGACGGGACTGTTACGAAGAGGTGAGGAGTCAGGAGGATACGACCGAAGGAGGGTGCAAATAATAACAATAATCATATTTCCCGGCAACATGGCCGCTGAAAGAGGGTGGCCGCCTGGTATACGCGTAGGAGGGAAACGAGAGGGAGAGCGAGAGAGAGTAGGAGGGAGGAAGGCAGCCAGGCGCGCAGGCAGGGAGGGTTATCATAATATTACAAACCACCGCCGCAGGGACGTATCTATACAACCCCTCACCCTCGTTCGCATTCGAGCCCTCCTCGAGCTGCGCTCATCTCTACCACCGCTCGTCCTCCCATCATTCCACCCTCTCTTCACCCTCCCTCCCCCTCTCTCTCTCGCCTACATCCTCCTCGCGGAGATTCGCGTACACGGTACCTAAGTTCCCCGCGCGCAATTCGCACGAACGGTCGCATCCGGCAATTGTCGCGTTATATACCCCCAACCCCAACCCCTTCCTCCTCCTCCTCCTTCTCCCTCGCGCTCTATCTCGGCCTCGGCTGTGTTCTTCGTGTATACGAGTGTATCCCGTAGAAAATGTACGCCCGCATCCGCGACACGATCTGGCTTTAGTTTCCACGCCCAATGGCAGTCGCCGTTCGACGCGGATTCTCGCTTGACGAGCTTCATTCGCAGCTCCCATTACACACCCCGCGCCAGCACCTCTCCCTCGTTCTCATCCTCGATACTGGCGAACGGGACGTACGCTCGAGAAAAATAATTACCTATAAATTCTATGGCGGTGAGGTTGATGCTTTCGAACGCCCGCGCGTTTCGCTCTACTCGGCTCTCTCTCTCTCTCTCTCTCTCTCTCTCTTCCTTGACTATGCTTGTTCTCTTTTTTACTTATTTTTTCGCATTTGCACCCGGCGAACAGCGCATTGTTCACCATTGGCGTAATATCCGGACGCGAAACGACGGACTTTCCTACCGACGATTGTCTTCAGCCATGGCAGTGTTAACGGTCGATTCTCTTTTGTTTTCTCTTTTTCTTTTTTTTTTTGTACGCCAACCACGAATATGTCGAAGCACCTCGAATACTCGTCGCCGCCACTGCCGCGCTTTCCTGGTGCCGGGCGTATTTGTCCGGCGCTCGCGCTCGCTTTTGTTTTAATTGTACAGCGCGCGCTCGAAACGCATGGAAAAAAATCCCGCTGGAAATGCTGCGCACTGGCAAACGAGCGGGAATATCAAAACTACGGATAACTCCATGGAATTTTAATGCCGCCCCGCTCACGCTTACGTGCTTGCTGGGAAAAAACCGCGTATTTATAATCCCGATTTTATTAAGACATTATGGAATCATATTTTCGGTACGTGATAATTTTTCAAATGAATTATGCTATTGAATTCTCTCGTTAGTAGGAAATTACTATTTGCCAGCCTCTAATGGGATTGCCTACCAAGTGTAAATCGTAATTTGATGCGATTGTAATAACGTCTGTGTCACAAATTGCATTACCTATTTTAATGTTTATACAAGTTCTTAAACGCTACGCAGACTAACGCTCATTAATTTCTTGCTCATTAATTAGTTGGTTGAAACCTGAATCTAATGTGAGAAATGGATTTACATATCTAGTTTCTAGATTTTTCTTTAATTGTAAGTTTATGTTCTTAATTATAACATATGTATTGAACTTTATATTTGAATACATTAAAATGACATTAAAATAATTTTAAATGTCATTATTAATCAAAATATTTAAAATATTTAAATTCACTGTTAGAAATGTAACCACGAGCTTCCTTTACATGTAAATGAAGCTCATGGTTATGAATGAAATTAAAAGTAATGAATGATTTAACTGAAAATTAAGTTACAGTAGTTACTTAAATGTAATGAACGTGTACATTAAATTTCATAAATTTTCATGAATACGTTAAATTTTATGTACATATACACAAATATACTTTTTAATTATAAATACATTAAATTTAACATATTGTCATGAAATTAAATTGTGTAACTTAAAAGTTAATGAAATTTAGAACATTTCTAACAATGTTACTTTCAATCGCGTATTAAAAAAAAACCAAGTTATATTTTTTTAAATAGTGACGAAGATTTTTATTTATGTACAATATTTTTATCGAAGATATTTAACATCAATAATCTTCATTGAGAAACTTTGATATAAATTGTAAAAAATTATCATGTCTTGCGATTAAAAGACTATTAATATCGTTACTAATTGCGGGACATTCCCTTTCCGTGTCTCCGCTTCCTTTTTCCGTTTTCGGAATAGAAAACTGAGGCGGATTTTAAACAAATAGTGATGGGGACCAAAAAAATATGAAACTGTCGAAACACACCGGAGACAGCGTGTCTACGGAAGAGAGCCGTTCGACTTAATTTCATCCAGATGTTCACAGGCATCTTCGAACGGTTCGTTGACTTTCCTGCGGCAGCGCTCCGGCTGGCTCTCACCCCTTTTAATGGCTTCTCGAGATGTCCTTGCCGACAAACTTGACGCTATATCGGGTGCACGCACGAACACAATTCCGGCATGTAAATAGGGTAGTTGGTAGGATTATTTTGTTCATCGCAGGCAAACATGGAAAACTAGCTGCCATGCAAGTAATTTTACTCACTCGCGGAGGTTACACCGGGTCGATCCGCGCGCGTACTCATTCAGGGATAATTATGTCATTTACCGGGCACACAGCGTGCCGCTTCGCGCGGCTCTAACCAGTTGTGGAAGTTACGAGCCTCGTGTGTAGTAATATCGTTGCAATTATGAAACTCAACGTTTCAAATTTGCGGTAGTAATGCTCTATTTATGATGCAACACGCGTGCTACGTGACGCGCAGGGATCGACAAATTAACGGATACGTCACGGATGCTGGGAAAATTCAAGTGGAAAGTCAAACGTCATGCTTGCATCTCGTCATGTTGTTTAAATTCTTATTCATTATCGAATAGCACGGTTACTATTTATTAAATTTGCTTACAACAACTTTAATTAGACAATTTTTATTTTAATCGTCACAAAGAAGAATACGTATAAAATTGCTACTGATGTCGTGATATCGTTAATTATTAACCATTGAAAATTATAATTCGTAACTATTCATTAAGAAAAATTATTATATGCAAAGAAAGTGTAAAGTCTCGGTTATTACCTATACATCTTCTAAATAAATAAACATTATTTAGTATCTACTTGGGTAACTTGTTTCCTGAAATCGTCACTTGTCGTACAATTGTTGATTTGATCCTTTTTAAGATTACATCTCGAGTCTAATGTACATAGAACGGCATAATTTCCTTCTGATATCGGAACAGTGCTCTCGTGTACTCATTACAGCGCATTCAATCTGAAGCCACTTAACTTTCGCATTGCTAAGGAGATTAACGGTATTACGTTAAGGTATGTCTCTCTTTCTCTCTCTCTCTCTCTGTCTCTTTCTTTTTATCTATTTTTCTCAGTCTCTCCCTCGTAGAAGCGGAGATTAGTAGGTGCATACGGAAAATTGCTAAAAGCTACTCGGCAGTATCTCGGCACCGAGGACGACAAAGAAGAGAGGAAAAGAGAGCGAGTCGTATATAGATCCTGAAGTGGCACCGCGAGCACGTTGGATACTGATGGGTAGCCGGGGGTAGAGGTCGAGACCCGAGACCGAGGATCGGCCCCCGGGTAAGAGCGACGGAGTCGTGGGTGGCGGCGACGCGAGCGGGGGGAAAGGAAGCACTTAAAGAATTATCCGAACTCGCAGGAGGGATGGGATTCCTCGCCAGCACGTGCAATCGTTCCCAGGCCAACACCTAATACCTACTAATACCGTGCCGTGTATCTATCTACCCTTTTACCGCTCTGACGCGAGTCCTACGAGGCCAGGACTACGGAAAGAGTAAGTAGGGTCGTGTTTATAAGTGGATACCTACGTAGTGGCTGGCTGCGGACGCGACCCCGACGACCGAAAGGTTGATCGGATCCTCGAATCTGGACCGCCAAAAAAAAAGAGGCGCACACACACACACACACACACACACACACACACACGCACACAATTCGCCGACTCGTCCAGATTCGTCTAATTGTCTTCCCATTCGTCACTGCATTTTGAAGAAAATCTATTTCGTCACTAGAAACTATTTTTGTTGGAATATTTACATTTTTTAAATGAAATTTTTTTATCGAAAAACATTGTATATTTTGTTTCAAAAATTGAAAGAAAAAATATTTTCAAGAATCTTTGTGATATCGTTTCTAACTCGGTCTTAATTACCGCTGTTCTATATCATATAAATAACTAGCAAATTGATAAATCAGAATAATATATTATGATTTAATGACGCGAATAAACGTTTATAGCTTTCTACCAATAAATTCTAGAATTTCGATTCTGCGTGAATTAGAATTTCTCCGAAGAGATAGAAGCTAATAAGCACAATTCATTAATCCATAAAAAATATTTATTTGATTCTGGTAACTAATACCAAACAGAAGAAATTCGCATGATATTTAAGTGGTACGTATATTTAACGTTATATTTAAAAAATATATAAAATAAAAGATACGATATACACAATAGAGAGGTAACACATATAAAGAAATACTGATACAGTAAACTTATATCGAGCTATAATATAAGATAACATAATATAAGACAACAATTTGGAAATATCTGGTGTGGATTATATTTTTAGAAATTGCTTTATTTAGCTACGTGTGCGAAGAAGGATCGGCTAATTTATTGCTATGCTAATATATAAGTTCTTAGTAAAAAAAAAATTCATAGTGGCAGACAAGTCGAAGTTAAGACGAAAAGTTTCTACGAATTCAGGGATACTCATCTCCCTCGCATTCATGTCGAACTTTCCGTCTTTCAGAGCAGACTGCGGGTCTGCTTTTTAGACGTGATTCCCGATTCTCCGACTAATTATCTATTCTCCGAAATAAGAATTAAAATAGAATCTTTTTTTCTATTCATCTGTATTATAAGAAATGTGTGTATACCAAAAATTTACTTTCAAGCGTAACTTTCAATAAGAACCTAAAAATATATATAAAAAGATTTAAAGGATGCATCTTCAATTATGATATAATGAAAACAGACTGATACATGTCTGTTCCATCATATAATTACTCTCCAACGTAAAATTATAAATTATATAAAGATTCAATTTTCCTCTTTATATTATTAAATCGATCCTAAGGATATATGTATATACATGTATAAAATGGAATTTGCGTAATGTCCTGCAAATTTTTATATCTTCATTAAAAGCAGAGGGAAAACAATTTACGTCATTTTCCTACCAAACTCATTTATCAGAAATATATATCTTTTGACGAAGATGGAAACGTGTATGGATATCATCGAGAAATATTTACGGATCACTTCACTTTGCGATCGAAAAGCGAATCCTCTTCCCTCTGGGAGGAGGAGACCACGAGTCTGATCCAACCGTCCTTCTCAAATTGCCAGACGCTTAATTGCCTTTTTCGGGCGATTCCAAACGATGGCCCTCCGCGTCCCGCCTAGATTTCATGGAGGTTTTTCAGCATATTAATCGTGGATACGAAACTGAGAGGGACGAAGGAGACGGGGATCTTGCGAGTGCCACACGTGTTGCCCCAACGCATTCCCCGACAAATTGACTTCAGACCTCGACGCGCTTCACGACCATCCTCCTCCCACCCTTGTCCTCTGAAAACGATCCTTTCCTCTTCTCTCTTTTCCCTTCTCTCTCTCTCTCTCTCCTCTCTCTCTCTCTCTCTCTCACTCATCCTCCCTCTTCCAGAGACTCGACAAACCGCTAGGCGATGTTCAACGTACGACGACTCCTTTATTATTAGCCGCGGCGAAGCTAGTTAACCGAGTTAGTTAAGTGAGAATTATTATTTAGCTGCCACCCTCTCGGCCCTGACGTCCCCAGCCGACATCGTCGTGTGTCTGCATCTTGCTTCCTCTCTCTCTCTCTCTTATCGTTTCTATTCGCTGGTCTTTGTCTACTCTCCCTCTCTCTCTCTCTCTCTCGTTTTCCCAGGCTGAATGGAAGACGACCGAATCTCGGAGCTCTCGTCGACTCTGACATGTCTCACGTCCAACGATGTGCCGCTCGCTCGCTCGCTCGTGTCGTCGTCATCGTTGTCGTTGTCGCTTCATCCTCTTTCACGCTGTCTTATTTGTCCAGGAGGACCAAGGTGTCGAGCACTTTACGATTTCCGACTACTTTTCCATGCCGTTTCGTTTCTTTCGTGCGCCACGAAGCGTTCAGACTACAACTTATCTCTCTACTCGCGCGAAAAGCAAAATAAACGAAAAGTAACTGTCCAATAGGTATCGGTCCTTACGTATATTATTCTACAAAATGTTTTATAAAAATAAACTTGTGAGAAACATCTTAAGTGCGTATCATCCGCTAAATCTAGAAATAACTTGTAGCAAAAATTGACGCATTAATATTTCAGTGATATACAATCTTTATCAAATTATCACTTTGCAATATTTTGATAACATTAAATATGTCAGGTCAATTTAGATTCAATTTAAGACTTATAAAAAAAACTCATTTGAGAACATTGAGGATGATACCGATTTAATAGGGTTAAATCACAGCCGAAACTATCGCAGTAGATAACAAGCTGGGAAGAAATTTTCAGAAAAAACAAGATAGCGTATTTTCACGAAGATATATCTGTCTAAAAGTCAAGTCGAGTAAACATCACGTACACATTCCGTGAATCGAATTTGCCACTGCAACTGCCTCGCTATCCAATACGAAGATCCGTTGAATCCTGAGCGGTCACGGTTCATCGAGGATCGTCCGCCACTTTAGGAGAATCTACTCTGGGTATCTGAGTCGACTCCAGGGAGAGAGAATCCGGTAGAACTGTATGCTTTTTGGAGTTACGGATAAGGGAAACGAAGGGACACGATGGCAAGGAGAAGGTAGAGAGAATTGAGGCGGAAGCAGCCGATGCTCTTATCTGTCTACGATACGTCGTAACGATTACTCGAGGTTGGTCCTGGCGTATATATATATATATATATAGATATCGCAGAACGACAGAGGGTTTACTTATCCTTGCGTTTCGAATCCTGGGGTCAAGACACGTTGCTAAGTCGGTGGAATTTTGTTTCCGCTAGAGTTGCTCCCCGACGAGCCGTCGAATGAAATCATCTCTTAATTAGCTCTTAGGCGAATGGTAATTCGTGTTTGGGTATAAGCCCAAGTGCAAACTTCTCGCTACGCTATTTTAAACGTTTACGCAAACTTTGAATCCTAGCTGCATCTCAATGAGATCGCTGCGGGAAACTCCGCTTTCTCTCTCTCTCTCTCTCTCTACCCCCTCCCTCCCCCTTCTCTCCACTATTATTTGAAAACTCAAACTCAAAATAATTCGAATAATCTTAAACAATGTTAACGACAAACAGCCATCATGTTGTGATTATAGCGACGATATTATATTAATAAACAATATTAAGTAATCAAATTGAAAAGATAAATTAAAAAGATCACAATCGTGATCACTAAATTTTCAAAATGGTTAAATTATTATTCGGCGTTATGTTTTATAGATAAAATTTTATAAAAATTATGTAATTTTTCTTTAAATCAATTATATGAGCTCAGATACTGACCTATGAATAAAAATAGTAATAACAAAAATAATTATCAATACTTAATGAATTATAGCAATTTGTAAGCAAACGATATCAAATTCCAGTGCTTCGGCGAATTAAGCTTTACGGCTGGGATAACCTCTCGCATTTGCCCTACTTGCAACCGATTAATTAAACGCGACACGGTTCATGGTAGAGCCAATTTACGCAATTGCCACTTTTTGGAACGCGGCGCGGTTCATCGCCGAGCGACGTGTGTCTGTAATTTGATCCGTTGACAATACGGGCGAGCTATTTCGCCCTATCAACCCGGTCGAACTATCGCAAAATACTCAATTACAATTTAAATGACGCGTATGTTTATAATTAACTGATCCGTACCGGTAGAGTGAACGCCGGAGCGTCCCCAGGATATGAATTAGCAAGCGGACAATAGCTAATTCACGCTTCCTAGTTCCGAGTACAGGCATGCCGGCGCAGCGTAGTCTTCGGCGTAGAGAAACCTTGGCGAAGGGTGAGAAGCACGACGATGATTCGTGCTCGTGGTCGGGTGCCGACGAGCAAGGAACCGATGCGACGCGCAGAGAAATGTGGCAGAGACGGCGGCGGCGGCGGCGGCGGCGGCGCCTGGAGGTGGGAATAGGGATTCCATTATTTAACCGAGGTAGTTTAGGCGAGTATTAGGGGGTTGAGTTTATGACACCCCTCGGCTGTCCGGATTGCCTATTAATACGATATGAGCCCCGCGCTCTACGGGCGCGCTTCCGCGTGCGCGCCATCGCATTCGCATTTCCTAGCCAAGCTTGTGTCGCTCGATTTTTTGCTGTTACGTTTTTTTAAGGTTGTTCCTTTTTTTTTTGTAGAATGCGCAATGTAGGCGAATTGCGAGTGTTGGTGATTTCGCGCGCGTCAAACCGACCAAGTCCTGCTATGAAATCCTTGATGATTATGATTTCGCTTGAATATCGCACCCTCCCCTCCCCTCTCTCCTTCACCCCTTCGTTATTCATAGAACAAAGCCAGCTCTCGATTAACTCGGCCTTTTGTGGCGAGTTTTAAACTTGTATCGAATCGCTGGGTTTCGCGCACCATTATCCGACGTAATCTTGCAGCTTGGCGCGATTATTATAGTAGTTTAATTGTACTCCATTAAGTTATAGCGTCTTTAGAATGAAACACATTCGATATGCTCTTATTTAGTACTGCAATTAAGATGCTATTTTTTAAATTCAAAAATCTCATTCAATTTCGATATATTAGAAATAACAGCGCGATAACGAATTAATGCATAAGTAGGTACTTTGAGAAATGAAAAAAGCTTAAAGTGTAAAGTAATTTCCAAAATTTATTTTAAAAACTACGTAATATGCAGCGTAGGCTACATTGCCAAGTTTAAAGTTAACTATAGGATTCCGTTAATAAGAGGCTACATCGATGGCTGCCTTTACGTTTCGTCCGTTTCGTCCACCGTATCCCTCATGTTATTTCAAGCAGAACGGTGGTCGGAACCTGACTGCGACCACTTGTCCGATACGGGCTCCAGCCTGCGTGCGTACAGCTTCCCTTCGGCGGGTCGCTCGTCGATGGTTTTCTAATTTGGCGAGCAAACACTCTGCTTTACGGCAGGCAGGCATCGATGGCGAATATAGTTTAGCGGATCCCGCCGCGGGGGGTCCAAGCGAAAGCGTTCTAAGTAGCGGCAAATAACGATCATCCTCTTCCGCAGTCCGCTCTCCCCTTCGCCTCTTTTCTCGCTGATTTACACGCATTACACCGACGATTGCTACGCGACGAGACATCCGCGTCCATAGATCCGTACCCCGGGTAGAGCACGTGCGTAAACGATCGCTGCACACCGCACGGTTGGGACCTGGGGGTTGCGTGCGTCCCCCGTGCGTTGCGTGTTGGGTAGAGCTCTTGCTCTTGCTCTTGCTCCTCTCCGATCTCCCTCTGCCCTTTCGGGAGTTGCGCGCCCTACGCCGCCCGGGTGGTTGCAACGGCAACCACGAATGACGGTGTAGCCTCCGATGGCGCGGACGACACGGACGGCGCGGTGTGGCTCTCGTCGACGTGTCTCGTGTCGGTGTGCGAGACCCCGCTCGGGCGCACGCCGGCTAACAGAAGGCAGATCTCTCCCGGGAGACTCGACGCTTGTTTGCGCTGCTTATCATCAGTTCCCATTAATATTAAACCGCATTCAACGAACGAAGCCCGCGCCCGGCCACCCCACGGCGGCCGCCCCGATGTGTACATAGGTATAGAGGCGCGTCGTATACCGGGTGTCTCACGTTTTCCACATTTCCTTGCGTCTACTATATTTTCTACATTTATATAAAATCGTGTTTTAGCGAAAAGATTTTATTTCGCTAAGAAACACTTTAAGGACACGTTAATACTTTCGATGGTCGATGGCCTTGTAACATTCAGCTTTGAATGCGAATAGCCTTCCGATATTTCAAAGTCTTGTTAAAATGAAATTTGTTCAAAACGGACGATGAAATTTTTCTTCGTCTGTAATAATAATTAAGATTTTAACTCAAATGCATTCTGTTAATTTATCTCAAATTCAATCCAAGGATCCATAGATCAAAGAAAATGCAGATAGTCGGAGTATACCCCCGTATACATGATATGCGCTTCTATCGAACGCACACAAATGCACAAATACACATACAGTCTTTACTCGCGTGTACACACGCGGTGGTTACTCGAGCATGAGGCCGCTACGTACGTCGATGTACGTGAGAGCGTTCGTATGTATGTACGTATATACGTGTACGCGCAAATCGGCGTTTCACGCAGACACGGTCGATTGTGTTGCGCGCGGGATGCATACCGAGATGTGTATACACATTTACGTACATATGTGTGTGTATGTCGATTCATTGAAGGTGTGCGTGCCACCCGTCGGCGGTTTTACCGTCGGCACTGAATCGCGGGGGGAGGGTGCTCAATTTTCACCCTTTGTTTAATCGCCGGCTACGGAGTCGACTACATTAATTTAATACCCACGCGTGCGCGCCAGCGTGGCACTCAATTCTAAAAGGGAAAGATTTCGGGATGAGGGCGGACTCCCGCATATCTTATGATCAACGAGCGGCGCGTGCGAATGGAGCGAATGGGAAGTCAACCTACAAATACCTGTCGGTCTTTTACCGAGAAAGCTTCTTTGCGAATTAGGATCAATTGATCGAAACGTGAAAAAGCATTGAGATTGCATGGTAAACTCCGAGTATCGTCAACCTCTAAACTTCTAAATCAAAAATTGTAAATATCCAGTGAAATTCATATATTTCTACGCGAATATACGTAAATATTGCATATTTCAATATGCGATTTATCAGGCAAAAAAGCAAAATTTCTTACGAAATTCTCTTCTCAAGTACAAAAGTCCATGTATAATGCGATGAACGTGGGATGGATATTTACATATTTAAGCAAGCGATAATCTAAGAGAATATCTATAGCTCGATGCATACATTTTTGACGTGTACTGTCTAACATATATGTATACGTCTTGGGATTAAATATTATATTTTCTTAAATATATTAAAATATAATGTCTTAAAGAAAGAAGAAAAGGTGCGCAATCGAAAATTGTAAATTGTAAATTTTTACAATTCTGAAAATAATGGAAAGTAATTCTTTTTCAGAGATTTATGAAGCGTATAATTCTATAAACTGGAGTTAAAAGTTCAAGTTCTATTTCAAAATCCCAGCGATTTCAGGTACAAGATGGCGCAGCTATTAAAAGCGCGGTGTATTCTGTGAATTCTACTTTCCCGTTACAGAGGAAGATCGAGTCGATCGCGTTTAAAATAAGACTAGTCATCTGCCCGGAGGTCTCCACTCTTCATCGTGCACCGGGTACACGTAATAGAAGCCTGGGAGGGTAAAACGTCTCGCTCGTCAGCAACACAGTGGGCGGGCAGGTCTGCGATCGCTTAGAGGCCAAAGGACGATTCAATTAGTATCAACCAGAGCAATCCTGTACTTCAACCGGTCCCATTGACCGTTCTCTCGACCCATACCGTGTAACTCTGCGCGATCGATCTGCTGGAATCTCTTCCTACGATTAAAGCGCCCCTAAGTTTGTTTCTATGCGAGAGAATATCTATGAAGTATATCACCGAAAATGCTGTTCCATAGAATTGCGTTTAATAAATTTTATTGAACGATATTTTTATGAGAGAGGCTCGCGAAATTTATCATATCGCTAATAATTACGCGGTAATAACGGTGAATTGACCACCCACCGACCATAATAGTAGGTAAAAAACACGATATAAATAGAGACCGTTCTTTTGTGTGGCAATAATGCTCGCCGATGTAAATTTTTCAACGATATTTATGTTTTCATTCTCGCGAACAATTTGTGCTCTTTCGTTCATTGCTCATTACTTGAATATTTCATAGACGTTTTATATTTTATACTGGTGAACGTTTTGAAATGCGCAGTCATACTGATTAGAAAATAAATGCGGGGATTGTTTTACACATTATCCGCGCCATTGTACCTTCATTCATATGTTTTTAATTTACTTGCGTACGATATTTTACCTTTGTTACATCAAATTCCAATTTGAAATTGATTTTCTAAATATCGAGAGAGATTGAGATTCTAAACATCTATCCTTGACTGTATTGTTACTTTAAATAAATCTTTACAGTTTTGCGGAAAAACTTAACATCTGTAGTAGATGAGATCTGAAATATGACAACCGTATATTCATCATAATTAATTACACTCAAGTATTATTTGCGTATCACAAGTTACGTATCACTTATCTCGCACGTACGAAATAAGGAATCGGAAGAAGAGAGAATTTTTATTGAGAAACACTCCTTCGAACACTTGGTCACAAAAATATGTCAGCACGAACTGAACTCTCGAGAGACATTCCTAAGTGATCTGGCAAAACGATAATATATCCATATAGATTTCCATAAATTTCCAAAAGAGAGGAGCAGAATATCTGGTCGATCGGTTTCAGCCGTTTCAGGGATGATCGTTCGCCTCCTTACTGGCCGCATCTCAACGCGGACGGGGTGACATCTCATTAGGGAGACAAATTGCTTCACCTCTCGACTCTATACGCTCTCCCCCTACTGCCCTTTCCCCCATCTCGTCGCGCGTGTTCCCTATCACGGGAGCGCGTGTGAGCAGTGGAGCAATCTCTATAGAGATAGACGTCAACCGTCTCCGAACAGCCTCCTTCGCCCCTCAGCTCTCAGCTCTGGCGGTCTCCTCTCCACGTGGCTCCACGTGTACGTGACGCGCGCGTTTGGCATGTGCGTACATGTAAACGCAAAGACGCAATTTGAGCACAGCCGCAATCACATGATCGCCGTTGTCGTAGGCGTCGACGACGACGGAGTCCTTTGTACTGCATCCAGACCACGTTGTCACTATAACCGCCTAGCAGGCTGCAATCGAGCAGCGGTTGAGAAGTGCAGCGAAAGCTGAGAAGAGAGAGAGAGAGAGAGAGAGACAGAAATGTGGTAATCGAACGAAGGAAGGACAGAACGAACGCGAATCGCAAGAGAGAGAACGAGAGAGAGGATGAGTGAACGAGAGAAGGGAGGAGAAGAGAGGGTTGACAGGCGGACCGAGGGAGAAACGCCTGTGGCTGGTAGTCGCCGCCGGCGTGGAAATGTATTAGGGCTCGCATAGCTAAACTAATTGGTTAAATCTGTTGGGCCGCATAACTGGGAGGCTAATTGGGTGATTTCCTGACAAATTATATCCACCCCGGCGACTACGCCTACTCGGTAGCGGGACCGTTTGTCACTTGACACTTTGAAGAGGCAAACGTCCAAGAAGCGCGAGAAAAAGGGGAGAAGGAGGGTGATTGGGAGGATGAGGGGAGGGAGAAGAACAGAAGAACAGGCCCGAGTGAGTGAAATAGAGAAAAAGCTGATTTGTTTCGGCCGTGTGCCAGAAACGTCCGAGTTTATTCGCGCGGCGGAACCGACACGGACTTATAGACTCGTTCGTTTACATTGCACCGCCGCGCCGCGCCGCGTCTTCTCCTCGTCAAGATACATCGTGCTGGCGCTTTGCAACCAGCGATTGTACGAGACGTGCGTGCGGCCGAGAAGAGGTCCAAGAATACGAAACATGTTCTGCGTGAAAACTGAATTTAAACTGAAGTTTCTTCTACAAGAGTATTTCCAATTTTATATGTACTTATATTACATTTTATTACATTTGTATAGAATATGTACAAGAGAAGATAAATCATTCTTTCATTCTTAACTTACATCGCTAATAAACTAAACTTCGCAACCTATTGATTCTTTCTTTTATAAAATATCTTTATCTTATCGTAATACGAAGATTAATTTCCCTCTTCGTCTTTCACTTCGTCTCAACTCTTTGACGGTCTTCAAAAATCGTTTTATTCTGCTCTGAAATTCAGCATCCGTCCCTGGATGTAGCGAGCCATCTGTACGGTCTCTCGGTCTCTCTATCGTTCCTTCGCCGCGACGTCGCGGAAATTATTTTTGCTAACGAGCCGCGATGGGACACGGCCGTAAGTTTCGCGCGAAATTGCGACCGACCGCTCCGTTAATACTCATGCAACGTTTAAAATTCAGACGTCGAGCGCCGCAACGCTGAGACGGAATCGCGTGCAGATCGAAACTTATGAGGTTGCCTTTACGCGAACACGCGCGGCTCAACAGCGACAAGACTTTTCGACGCGATGGGATGGGACTTTTCTGATGTTGCCGCAAACGAGCTACTGGAGCGTGAATGGGATAACGAAATCTTATTTTTCGCTCGATTTCAAGTGGGTCGTACTCTAACAGGAATTTAATCACCGAGCGAGTTAAGGCTAAGAAAATTGAAAGATCGTAACCTGTGACAGACGCAATTAATCTTTTTATGGCAGATGTATAGAAAAGCAGAGTTTAAATTTATCAACGGAACTATAATTAAAGAAAACTTTTTCCTCCCTATTTGCCTTTGTAAATTTAGTGTGTAAAATCTCTTTTTATTGTTTCTTTTAGAATATTATCTATATCGATTTGTGAACATACGAGAAAAGATATAAATCAAATTAATTTAGAGCTGACCTAATAGAGCTAAAATTCATAAATGTAAAATTGAATGTACTTTATATTTTTGTTGGTAACCTAATCTCGAGTGTCAGTCTCCTAAGAATATTCACACAGCGAGACTCATACATATGCCAGAAGTCTGGAAAGGGTTAACGTACCCCGGGACTCGCGCCAAAGTCTTAAAGCACTGTTACTTATGTTACTTAGTTAATGCAAAGGCGTGATAAATGTGAAGTATAAATTAGCGGCCTATATATATGGATTAATATATACACGTATGTTCCTATCGAGTGTAACTCCTCTTCAACAAATTTTGCAATAGCTTAAACTATTAGCCGTCTATTCGCCATCGCGGCAAGACTCCGTCCGACGTGTATTTCACAGTCGAGCTCAGCCGCTTTGCGGTGTTTCCGACAGAAAGACGTCTGGCACGACATAACGTTTGGCAAAGCCATATACATTTCACGTGCGAGTTCTTCGCGCGAGAGCTGCATACGTGTCGTTAAGTATGTGGATAGCCGTGAATTTCAGTGCATACTGAAACCACACTCGGATCTGCTATTAGACGCGTCATTAATCGCAAATTAAACGGAACAAATTTGTTCAATAGACCACGAAGTAATACGCGAAATTTTTGTCTCGTATATCTACATTGTACTCTAAAAAAAAAATTGAAAAAAAATTGTTTAAAATTTATTACAATGAAAAATATAAAGAAAGTACCCTGAGAAAAAAAAATATAGTCAATTTTAATAAATATTTAATTCAATATTGCTAACTAAACATTTACTTATAGTAAATAAATATTTATTCAGTTCAAAAAAAAAAAGGATTGTTAAATCAAATTAACATTTCTTGTATCAAATAAATATATATTTTTATGTTTAATAAATATTTAGTTGGCAGTATTCAACTAAATATTAAACTAAAAATTTATTAAAATTGACTATATATTTTTTTTCAGTTTATGACAGAATTAGTAGGTGTGTTAAAATATTCAGAATTAATCTCTCAAAGTATACATTATTTGACGTCACAAAACTCGATCATTTACTTCGCGCAATGATAGCCTATTCTGTAAACTCTTTCCATTGAAAATTGCATCACATCTTATAGCATAAAGATACATTACGATGATTTAAAAACTAATCTTGGAAAGTCATACGCCGACAACGATTTAGATTGTAACGTTTATGAAAAGTAGGTTCGGTCCATTTACCGGGGATATTCCGCTTGAAATTTCACGGTTGCCATTAAACGTGCCATTAATCGCGAATTAAAGCCGCTTCTATGGCGTCGCATGTCGCTCGGTATTAGGCGTTACATGCGGGATATTCGCCTAGTAAAGACGCACGTACGAACTCGACGATGTAGATGGATCCATACGCGATGTAGATGGATACATATATATGTCGGCCAAGTGGATCAGATCGCAGTTAGGGAACGCAAAGGAGGGAATCTTTTAATTTGACGCACCATAAAGCACGCCTAGCCGGTTTCCCGGGGATCCCCGGTTTCGGTGACGGTGTGACAGTTGGTACCTACATTGTATATGATATCGCACAGAGTCCCCATGGGAGGTCACGGCTGACACCATGGCGTGTCGTATCGCTGCAATAATAACGCGTAAGCGATACCCGGACTGTGACCCTCGCGTCTAATACGACACAATATATATATGTATATATGCGCGTCCCTTTATATTCTTTTCACGTGTCTGTATATATAATACATGTATGTATATATTATACGTATATACAATTCAATGATATATATTTGCCGTATATAATGAATTAGTTGGAGAATTGCTGTATATGAAAGAATGCCTATAGGATTCTCCTTATGTACGTAATCGTGTATCGGAACTCAATATAGCCGTATAATCACCTCCTTTGGGTCCGATTCGCTCTTTCGCACACGATCCCCAATATATATCATCACAGTCGTTTAGAAATTGTCCTTCTCAGTCGGATTATTCTGAAAGTAGTCCTACTATTATCTTCATTGTATCACGAAATAATTCTTTGATTTTCATCGACGCGACTCTACCTACCGCAATAAAACATTAGATTGTTTTCTAATTAATTTTGTATGTATATTATGTACGTTTATTTTTTTTCCTCCTTTTTTTATACGAATATTAAATATGCGGTAGTTTAAACAATAGCGTTAAATAAATATCTTTTGTGGACTATGAATCGAACATATCAAGCCAGATATATATAATGCAACTATTTTTTTTTCGAGTAATGCATAATATATATTTTTTCTCCATTGTGCGTTATGTGCTCGTTTTCACCATCGTAGGAGAACAACGTACGTTTCACATTTTCAAGCGCGAAAGTCACAATACATGTGCTTTTACACGTTAGCCAGTGCTGCGCTGACTGTTCGAAACGTTCGACGGTTTAAACGAAATTGCACTTAATAATTTACATTAATCGATGCTCAATAGCCTATAGGAAATGCTAATTGCGGGCGGGGTAATCGCTAACAATTAACGTTCACGCGATTACACAGCCGACGTCATTGTGTTGCTCCGAGTGCGTACACTCGGCGGCGGCGCAGCAGCCAGGAGGAAAACTGCGACGTAAATGGGAATTAGTAACATATTCGCGCGCGAACAAACAGAAACACACATCGTAATACGCGCCGCTTTCGCGATGCATATATAGGTACAAAGCCGTAACGGCATGTCGCACTATGTCTGCGAGTTTCTGCAAAATCCGCGAATTGCGTTTACGGAAAATGAATTCATCAGTTTCTGATTGTTCAACTACCAGTACATATATGTGTACGTATATGTATGTATATGAGAAAGTATTACCCAAATATCTCTCTTAATTTTAATGAGGATTTTATTAATAAATCTGACGTTGACTTTTCATTTGAAGAAATCTCGTGAGAGGTAATTTTTACTCGGTATTTAATGTTACGATAAATATATATATATATATATATCAATTTAATATTATGAAAAAAGTAAAGTCAATTTAAATGCAAATAAAAATAAAATTTATTTTTTAGTTGCAACTCAGAAAAATTTCATCGCTGAAAGAAAAATTGCGATAATTTTTTTTTTATATTGGACGAGTTTTCGATGTCTCAGTGTCTTGCCAGTACAAAATTAAGCGTGAAATCTATGACACTTTGTAGGATCGCATTTAAAATAGCTTAATCCGTTTAATACCGCTAGTAAGCTCATTGTAGTACCGCGATTTCACCGGTACTACATTTTTCACGATGAAATATAGATCGAAAACGATAACGTCGCAATGCCAACTGCCGTCGTAATTAACGTTATTACCGCGAGATAGGGAAATTAAGATTTTCTGAAATAGAGCTGTCACTGAATATAGTTCTATCTTAACACCGTCGTCGCTAACGTTACTGAAGTATAACGCCATATATCATTCTGCTCTCCATGAACCTAATTTCCGCTCGTGTCACGCGTAATTTCGTCTACTTTTTCAAGAGCTCCCCGATCTCTAATTAGGGATAAACGATCAATCATTCGGTCTCGAAGTAAATCAGAGGAGGAGCTTCCTAATGAGATGTGTATCATGAACGTGAAACTTATTTCTTAAACGTCCATTAAATTAACCTTCGCGATAATTGTTACATTACTTCGGATTATGCTTTTTAATTAATTCTGTTTCTATAAAGGCAGACGACGTAGGAATTCTTATCGTGTAAATTCTGAATTGATGATTCATTAATAACTTTGATATTGCATCAGGAAGATATATTACATTATGCAATAATCAAATATTTTTAGTATATAATTAATATTGTAACAATTTTATTACTGAGAAATTATGTTTGATACTTTAGGTGATATCAATAAATCGATTTACCCTTTATTAGGCAACTATCGAGGTTATAAAATACAATAATCAAATTTGTATGTTTGTTAATTTTTTATTTATATGAATAATAATATGAAGAATTGAATATATAATATTTCATGGTATAATGGCTTTTCCGAAATCCGTCGCTAATATTCGCCACTATTGACGCTGCAGTTAATCGGAATATCTCGGTAAACGTCGTCCATCGCGACTAAATGTGGCACTAAGGAGTACTCCAGTCATGCGTCGCGGGGTTAAGGAAAGGGCGTGCTGTCCGCATTGATTTACGCCGAGGAGGAGTAAGCGAGAGAACGAGAGGAGAGTCGCGGAGGTTGTGGCGCGGGGTTGCGAGACGGAAGCGGGAACGGGGTGGCATCGCAGAGAGGAAGGCCAGAGAGAGAGAGAGAGAGAGAGAGAGAGAGAGAGAGAGGGAGAGAGATCGGAAGGATCACCGTAGTTGTAGAATCCGAAGCCACGTGATCGGAATAGTCGATTCCGTCCTCCACCTTTCGGCCCTCCGGAGGAACCTTTCCTCCCACGTCCATCCTGCGATTTCAGTTCTGCAACCCCTGTTTCTCTCTCTCTCTCTCTCTCTCTCTTTCCACTGCTATTCGTCTCCACCACCCACACCCAGTCGCGTGGATACGTGGTCGAACCGCCGCGAGGACACCGTATAATTATCGGATGGCAGGTAACTCGAACGCTCTCGCCCGGTTTTAATTGGCCAATTATCGTGGCGCGAATAGATGGTGCCGCCGGTCCAGATAGGCGTGAAACTTTTGGGGTGGCCTGCTCACCGAGCGACACAACGCGACTTTCTGTGACGAATATCTCTTGGCAGGAGGGTGCCAACGCGCGCGCGGATCGGGGGATCCATCAGGGAGAGGGCGCGGGGATGAGGAAGAGTGGGCGGTAGGGAAGGGACAGGGGATGTATGGGTATCGAGAAGGGAAGATCGAGGGGGTCGTACATCGATATGTACGTGTGCGAACAGTACCTGTATACGTGTATTCGTGTGCGGCGGATAGAATCGGGATCAGAATCGGGAGCACGAACGGGCGCAAATTGGTCACGGCTGGTCTGTCCGATCTCTGTGCCACCCTCCTCCTCATTCCTCACCCCGCTTGGCCGCTCGATCGCTCTATCAACCCCTCCTCCCCCCTCACCGTTGCATCCTGCCGTCGTGCTCCATGTCTATCTCGCCAACTAGCTAACCTCCCGACTCGCGTACCGTTTCGGAACTATTAGGGATCCCCGCCTAAATCCACATCACTTTGGCAGGTGGAGTAATCCACCGGCTCCAGTGTTCACCTGTGCCATAATGACACGAGGGATGCGCTCCAGCACGCTCAATGATCAACAATAGGCTCGCGCTACGATCCTCATCAGGGGTGCGTACGCGAGATTATTCGTAACGAGTTTTTTTTTTATACATTATTACACTTAATCGTTTCTCGGAGACGAGCAATGCGCTTAGAATACTTGGATCGCGTGCATTGATGTACGTTATATTAACGTCCTGAATTATTAACTAAGTTTTAGCGTACTACAAATCGGGTAGCAAACATTGCATGCATACGGAATGCACCGTAAATGACCTCGATCCATCGTACGTGACGCTTACCAAGTAGGTACATTAATTTTTTATCTCTTGCGATAATTAAAATATTGATTCGCAAAATGGAACACAGAAGGTACATTAAATTTTTGTAAAAATTTACAATATCTTTATCGTAAAAATTGGGAAAAATAAGGCTCATTTATTTTTGCGTTAATTGTGAGACTCATTAGATAGTTTTCTCAATCGTTATTTTGTAATGAGAATATTAGTACAAATTATGACTCGCTACAGCTTGAGGAAAAGGGACATATTGCAAACAAAGATTAGTGTCGCGACCGACGTTGACTAAATCGTCCCTAAGTGACGTGAGTGAAACCGCGCTCATTTGTCCGCGGATAATTGACATTAAGTTTAGAATGACGTTTTCAAAAACCGACGACGTTGTGAAAGCGATATTTTTGTAGACAGAGACGTGCGGTGAATAATTACGTTCGTCCGTTTATGTGACAAGATGGAATGAGGAGAGCGTATTTCTACCTTTTTCTGAAGTCGAGAACGCAAAGGGTGTTCCAAAATTGTCTCCGGTTTTTTCAGCAGCGTATTTTTCCATTAATTCGGAGCCACCAGTGAATAGCTTGACAAGTTAATACGCTCGGAGGAATAATGCTTCAAGCACGCAAATGAGAAAAGCAGCGACTCTTTAAATTTTACTTTAATGGAATCATTAGAGAATAATTTATAAAAATATTTAATATTAAAGCACTGAGAAAGGGACGATCAAAATTTTCTTAAAAAGAATATTATACTTCAAATATGCTCGGAGAATGTATAAATGAAAAGAACAGCGACCCTTCTAGAGTGCCCGTACGCGCGGTACAAGCTGTGATATGTATATAATGTATGCGGTTAACAAAATGGTTAGACTTGATGAATAAAAGGTCTATTATCGCATTAACTACGGCACCCGCGATAATTAGTTTTCGCTGAACATGATAACACCACGATACCTTCTCGCGCGGCTCAACTACCGCGCCGTTACTTCACTCGAGCGCTAACCAAATAATGAGACGGTACAATTGAGAATTAGTCGAGGCACGCTTAATCCAATTTGTCATTCAACGTGATCGCTGTCATAGTCATAATTTTGCAAAACGAAATATTCGCGTTCGCAAACGTGTGTGTGTGTGTGTGTGTGTGTGTGTGTGCTACGTGAGTACCATCTATAAAACTATTCCAAGCTCAATCGCATTTTCAATGTCGCGCGAACAAAGTGCGGTCGCGCATGAAACGCTTAGAGCTCGCTACATTATATTGGTCGACCATTTATCATCGAATGCAGCACCGGAACAATACAACGGCAATCATTAAAACTGTCAAAACGCTCCACTGCCACAATCTTTTGGCAAAGCGTATGTATCTTTCCAATCTCGCCAATTTCCTGGAAAGAATCGATCACCGTGACAATAACAGTGTTAGTCTCATCGAACAATTGGTCTCGAGATAATTCAATGATGATCGAGTGATCGACGGAGTGACGCCGCAGAGCAAACGATGATAAAAGACAAGAGACACAGAGAGAGAGAGAGAGAGAGAGAGAGAGAGAAGAAATTAGAGAGAAACAAGAAGAGCTGAAGATCACGAGAGCGAATTGACGAAGCGAGAGAGGGAGATCGGTATTGCAGACACATCCGCTGGTTACGTTCGATTGGCTCGCAGGGCGGTAGGCCAGCAATTACCTAAATGGTCGGGTAAACAATATCCGTGCACCGAGTTAAGAGCAGAGCGGTAGCGGCACCAAGCTCTCACATCAGTCCGTCCGTTCGTCGGTCGTTTGGTCGTTGTGTGTTGGTCCTGATTTGATCGCTAGTACCATCCACAACCCGCTCCCCGCGTTCGTAAAAGGATAGAGAAAGAGAGAGAGAGAGAGAGAGAGAGAGAGAGAGAGAGAGGGGGAGGGTAGAGGGGGAGGAAAAGAGAGGGAGATACCTGCGCTCCGTGTACCACGATTATACTCTCCACCCTATACACAGAGAGATCGCTATACACAACCGTTGAAGAGAGGCCGCGATGCGCCGCCCCCACCGCCGACAACACACCGATGATCATCGCCAAACCCACCGAGCGTTTTGCGAACGCGTAATGCACGCGGCGAGCACGCAATTCCTCCACACGTTTTGCCTTCCTTCCTTTCCAAGCGCAACGAATGATGCCCCGACGTCGCTCGCGTGGGTACGGAGGGAAAAGGTGTTCCTTCATCGGCGCCGCTCGACGGAGTCGCTGTGGTGGTTAAATCAAAGACAAACCACTTTAGAAAGAGAGAGAGAGAGAGAGAGAGAGCAGTCCGATCGCGGAAAGGGGCGGAGAGACGCGAAAAGGGAACGAGAAGGGAACGAGGGGATGATAGAAGTGGTACCTGTGTGTACACAGCCGAGTATCTGACGAAAGCTCACCGCGAGACGTCTGCACGCGACTCGTCCGCGTGTTCGTGCCTCGTCCATTCAGCGCCGCGATGCGCTCATGTACATTAACCATTTTGATGTGGGTGTTGTACGTGTAAGTGTGTGCAACGATGCGCACGCGACCAATACATAGGCACGCCGGCCTTCGCGGTGCGATTCTCGGTTACGAGCGTGTTAAAGCACGTGTGTGCGCGCAACCCCTAGCGGAATACCGTCCGGCACGCCCATTGGCGGCTGACGGTAGCTTTTCGAGTAGTACGAGCGGGGTTAACCACGCCCTGTCGAGGCGGAACAAACCCCCGCTTTCGCCGTTCCACTTGGCCGTTCCACGGGCCACGGTGC
>NW_011627746.1:305413-321473 GCF_000204515.1 Acromyrmex echinatior
GGTGCGTGCGGCTGCGGCGGTGGCGGCAACGGTAGTGGCGGCGGTGGTGGTGGCGGTGGTGGAGGTGGAGGTGGCGGAAGTAATAGTAATACCAGTGGCAAACCCAGAAGAGCGCTGACAGCCTTCACCTATGAACAGCTGGTCAGGCTAGAGAACAAGTTCAAGACGACCAGATACCTGTCCGTGTGTGAACGTCTGAATCTGGCGCTTGAGCTGCAGCTGACTGAGACCCAGGTGAAAATCTGGTTCCAGAATCGGCGAACCAAATGGAAGAAGCAAAATCCTGGCCTGGACGTAAACAGCCCTACCGTGCCGACGACGCCACCGCATCCGTCGCCGTACGCACCCGCCTTCCTCTTCGCCGCGCATCCTCATCAGCACCCATTGCCACACTCGCATACGCATCCACATCCACATGCTCACGTACACCACCCGCCGCCGCCAGTGCCGCCGCCACCGCCCGGATACTACCACCCAGCGGCCCCACCTTACCCGCCGACCGGACCGACCTTCTTCGGCCATCATCTGTCGGCGACTCCTGCTGCGACTGCGTCAGGACCGCCGCCGACCTCTACGCCTTCCTCCACCGGCCTAGCTCTTTCGTCTCATCCGCATCCGCACACGCATCCGCACGCGTAGCGAATTCGGCGATGATACCCTGCATCAACGTCCTCGCCTTCGTAGTCCTCGGCAGGGAAACGGTGGGTTTGTGTGAGTACTTCTGGCCGTGGCAAGAAAAGTACCAGGAGCGCAGATTGCGCGCGTTCATATATATATAAAACAAAATTCTTAGACTCTTATTAGTATCATCTCCGAACGTGTTGCCGACAATTTGTTATTTTTTTCCTGATGATCATTCCTTCTGGTTATCGTGATTGTTTTTTTTTTTTTTATCAAATAGTATATATTTTCGTCGCTATATATAACAAGTGAAATTGACTATTTTGAAAATAACATAAGTTCATAATTCTTGCAGATACACGACTAAAAGAAAGATATATAAATCTTATTCCACTTGAAAGTAACATTTATAATTAAGGGATATAACGTTTGTGTTTGTTATTTGTATCTCAACAGTTTTAATTCCTGGACTTATGTTGTTTTCAAAGTACAAGTATGGAATACTGTTTTGGCATCAAGATAGTATTATATAATTTTTATGTGCTATATATAAGTTTAAAGAGAAAAATGTTGAAATCTAATTAAGTATTGAATTGGACATGGGTGTAATGTTTTCGTTTGTTGGATCGGGGCGTAAGCGGCCCCAATGTTATATTTTGCCTTCCCGTTGCGCACGTGGAACGACTCGATAGCATAATCGGTTTACGTAGGGTGACGTTCAAAAAACGAGCGTATCATTCCGGCGCGACACCGGCCAAACATTTAAATTCCATACGTATTTTCCTCCAAACGTCGAGCTTTGGACTAATGGTGAAGAGAACGACGTCTTTTTAAAACGTACGCACTGGTCTCTCGATAGGCAACCTGACATTTGACAAAAGGTGGAATGGTAGAAGGCAGAACTTCATTAAAAAGTTTTGATTGCTTTCGCTTCTCCAATTTGCACTTGCTTCTCGCTTGCGAGTTTTGCTTCGTAAAAATTAAACAGAGGCGTAAATTATTGTCCGGAACTAGCGCAAGTTATTTTTTATCCAATAAAAAAAAAAGAAACCTCGGTACTTTTCTCCTAACAAGTAGAGTAACACGAACACCGGCGCCCTTGTCGTTTTCTCACCTTTGTAATATACTCCATTTGTCGCCGCGATTAAGCGACGGGAGAAACTTGTCTTAAAGGGAAGTAGATTTTATCAGAAACGCTCTTATATATATAGCAGTAAGGTGCGTGCATGTAAATGAATATGCGAGAATGAGTGGGAGAGTGCGACGATTGCGACTGTCGAGAAAAATTAGTGAGTCATGTTTCGTGCTGATCGCAAAAATCAGGCACATCCGGAACGTAATGATCGTTCCTGTGTAAAATAAAAATCATACGTTACGCTCGTAAAAACCTTTATCCAGTGTGTATAGATACAAATAATCCCTCATACATGTACAAGGATAAAGATTGATTTTGCTTATCACACTCTAATCGTCGTGTTGTAACAACGATATCTCGTATTGTTTACGTTTCGCATTTGTCCTAAAATAATTCTGCTGCCGGATGAAGTTACAAATTTTATCTCATCCACTGTCTAATGCGTTACAACAATTATCATACAGATATCAGTGATATCGGTGCGATATCAGCGCGATTTCAATTTGAAAGAACATATTTTATATTAAAATTTATTACAGATAATTCTTTTTTACGAGTAGATGCAAGTATAGATTCATTTCTTGTCATTTAAACAAATTCAATAATTAAACTCGACTCGAATTTCAATTTCTCACAATACATTCGTCGGCACATTGAAATCAAAATCCATTGATCGTCGTCCAACGATTTTTAATTTCGCGACACTTTTGGTTTTTACAGCGTCTTAACACAATGTTTCTATGAAAAAGAAACCATAAGTTCAATTAAGACGGTGCTGAAAGCCAATTATTCCGTATCTCTCTAATTCTTTGGATCGTAATTGCTTTCCTACTTTCTCCCTTGCAGCTCACCGATTACGTTTCTTTTCTTTATCAGTTCTTAACGAGCGGTGATCGCTCGTCCGTCGTTCTCGATAGCGTGGCCCGTTTAATTTCGGGCATGAGAGAAAAAATGTTTTCTCTCTTTTTTTTTTTTGCGGAAGATAAAGAGGAAACCTTATGGCGAGGAAGAAAATGAAAAGACGCGTTAAGTGAAGTGAACCATTAGATGGCCGGATGCTAGTTGTACGTTACTCGTTCTTTGAGAGACATAAGTCTTGGTAAAACCGCGCACCGCGGTCTTCCACGCGTAATTCCGACCGTATAACACCGCCTTGTTCGCAGCTTCCAGAGGCAGCCACGTTCAATTGACGGAAAATTGCTCGCGCCTTGCTTTGATGCTCAAATTAGAAACTACCCGGCCGGCCTGCACGACACGCGTCGTCAGCGAGCTGACCATGTGCTTATGCGTGTCTTAATTATGAACTGAAGATAAAAGCATCTCTTTACATTAACAGAGGACAAAGTGACTTTTACACTTGTTAAATGTTGTTTAAATGCTTAAACTAATTACTGCGAGAGTCCTTTGCTACCGAATGGAACTAAAAAATGAAACTGAGCAGCCCTGTTAGAAGAATATTTTATAAGTAAAATTAAAGGTAAGTATTAATTTATGAACTACGAGAAAAATTTTCGGATGCACATTTTTCCATCGTTGATAGATTATTATAAATTAAAGGAGGAAAATAATCCGGCTATTTAAACAATAGTCAGTAGGCAAAATAATTTCTCAGATTTATTCTGATTCGAAAAAATAAAAAAATTTCAATACAATATGTTAACAGTATTTTCTAACAACAACGATAAATTTTATATCTAGAACAACAAAAAGGCAATTTGAACGAGCTTTGAAACCTACTCGTTCCTTCGTTCTTATCTTGACTCTTTTGTCGGATCTTCTGTCGAAACGACGGTGTTATCGAAGCAGAAGTCAGAAGGAAGTTAAATCGACGCGAACGGGAATACGAAAGAAGACCAACGGGAGAGAAGACAGATCTGAGAGGAGGGAGAGAAGATGATCCGAGGGCGCTCGAAAAGGTAGGAGTGGCTGTCGGTCGGTCGCCGGACGATTCTCTCGAATTAATTCTTAGGGGTGGATTTGGGAAAGGGGCTGCCGCCGCCGCCTCTGAGGGGTGTGAGTAGAGCGAGTGGACCGTGAAATAACCAACCCCCGCGCGACACTCGCACCCCCCCGAACGTTTCGAACATCGACAGTGGCGTAACTTCGTTATAGGTTTCTGCGTGCCGCGAAAGATTCTTTTTCTGAGAATTCTCCCTCTCATCTTGCCTTTGCAGTTACAGTCGACGTAAGAAACACTTAATTAATGATAAACACCGCGCTCGTTATGCTTCCAAGTAGCTATATGTTTGGCAAATTTATTTCCTCTGCTTGAACATCGTTACGAAAATTATCTTAATCGGTCTTAATCTACCTATTAATTAACTCTATGTTCAGTTTACAGAAATCTCTTAATTGTTGCTGCAATTATCCTAAAATATTTACGAAATATTGCATACAGCGTTACAGATATATCTTACATGTATAACGTATTAACATTATCATCACGTATTAATTTATCAACTTTCATGTAGCCGTTTATTGCTTCGATATAAATAGCAAGTATCGCTAAATTATACGACAAAAATATAAATCTTCTTTGGAACATTCAACAATATTTTAATTAAAATTCTATTCAAGGTAAAAAAGATTCGAAAAATAACAGTAGAACAAAATCTTTTCATTTCTTCGTACTATGAAGTCTTGTATTTTATGGTTATTCTAGAGAGTATATATTCTAGAGAGTATATATATTTTGGTGAATCGGACGTGTTAATTCGTGCGATATCATCACGCGGTAGAGAAATAATTCTAATCTGAGCCGAGCTCTGCGCTTTCGTGGCACGAACGTTGACGGGTTAAACAGAGTTGTACCGCTCTGTGTTCTCGGATTCGTATGGGATTACTCGCTTGAGGTCGTGACACCGCACGCATCGAGAGCAGCAAGGCACGCCACTGCAGTCAGTTCATTCCAGTTAAGCGTGTAATAGTTCAATAGCTGTCGCAGTCGTGTCTACGAATACTCACTCCTGCGTATCCCCATATGTATAAATGCGTATATTTGTATGAGCGTTTAATCGCGCATTACACCCTGCGGTATTTTTCTATACTTCTCGCCCCTCCTCGTCGCTGTCGAAGCGAGGAAAATATCATCGTGACGGAATTAATTTTGATTTTTTTTTTTTTTTTTTTTTTTTTTTAGACGCTGAATACTCGCGAAACGCGACGATATTTAGTAAATTTTCAGTAAATTAAATTTATAATACATCGTCTTGCGTATGTCAGATTTTTTTCATTTACGCTTCTATTCGTTTTAACATTTCAATGATTCTTTTTTCTAACAATGTTTCATCTTACAAAATGTCTTACAGCATTTTTCTTCTCAAAAGTTTCAAATTTTATAACCACATTTATATACTTCATACTTTTTGTAAAATATAAAAACTATTGAATATCCACATTTTTTTATATCGAATTATTGAATTTGAAGAATCTGGAACAAGTTTTTTTTCTACAAAAATATTTTTTTGTGATAAATATACTTACGCTGATTTTTGTATGTAGTACTTTGAGCGTATGTGTCTGCACGCTTAAGATCTTCCTCCCCCAATTCTCGCGCGACGCTTTCATGCACTTTAGCTTAACCGGGAGATAAAAGCCGCTTCTTACCGGAACGCCTTGATACGCCTCTTTCCATCAAGTATTCGTAGTTAAATCGGATAGCAGGCCTCGTAGACGAACAAAAGCCTCGATGAATCGATCGATCGGCGGTGAGCCGTTATCTTTCACGTCCGCGCTTCTCTCTTTCCTTGTTCAGCTTCTGTCACTTTGTTTTCTGCCATCGTCACTGGAACGTCTCTCGATTATCCGAGGTATCATGGTTACAACGTATGTACGCGCGTCAGGGGAGATCGACGATTATGAGCTCGTCAACTCGCCTTTTCGCGCACCGTTAGTTTCTCATCGGTTCACCTTCACGTCACGCTTGTTACAGCTAAATAGGATTTATAGAGCTAGGCTGGTCTCTCTATATCTTTCAATAATATTTTTTTATTTAAATGCTAATAATATTAATATGCAAAAAAAAAATGTGAAAAAAACTATTAAATTTTTGCTAAGAAAAATTGATTGTAAGTTGTCAAATCTGCAAAGATAGCTATGCTTAAAATATTTTTTTAAATAGATATATATATATATACATGTAGTACAAAATTACGATCTCTCTTTCTCTCTCTCTCTCTCTCTCTCTCATAGTTTTCAATAACTGTACTTTATTTTAAAAAATTAATTTACAACAATAAGAGAAGCATAATAACACTAATTTTGGAAGATATCAATGAATGACCTCCAGCTGTTTTTATAAGTATTCTTAATCGATATAAATTGTTACAAGTCATCTAAATCCATTGTTATTAACTTTATTTCTACGATACTGTAATATGGAGAAAAATGGAATCGCTATCTAGAATTGCTCGATCAGCTGTCAACATTATGGGCTCTTCTAAGGAGCACCAATTCAGTCGAAGCGAAATCCAATAAGTGATTATGATAATTAACGTCGCGTACACTGACGTACACATACATTAGTCCGCTTTATTTGGCGAGAGAGTTCGCGTATTCGTCAGCACGTGCGAGGCGAACGCGTAAGTGTATAGGTGCAGGCAGGAACGGAATTTGGTTCGACCTCAACAGTGCAAACAGAGGCATTGATTTCACCGCTTTCAAACACCCCCTAGCAAAGCGTCAGTCGCTCGGGGTGGTCCCTGGTCCCGTACGTGTGTATGTATGTATACGTGCATGTATACGTGTGAGAGACCTGCGCGTTTAGACGAACTTGCGGATGGACGAGAAGGACGACAAGGACGGTAGCGACGATGATGACGACAACGACGACGTCGACAACATTCAACGTTCCTTGTCGACGACGCGGCCCTAATAATAATGCTAATTGAAATCAGCACCGCCACGAAAATCGGTAGCGCAACCCTCTGAGCTTCTACGCTCGAGTGGATTGCGCTTCAAATCGGATACCGACCTTCGCATGTCTCTACGAGTGATTAAATTTCAACGATTCGTGCGACGGTTAAAATAATATAAAATGATATTCACCAAAGCGCTTGATAACTTTGTCACGTTATTGACGTCGCTCGATTATGCGCAAACGCGTAAAGTGCAGTAAGTCTGTAAAAAAAATATAATCTTCCAATCTGTTGAAACCTGCAATTTATGCGTGAGAAAAAATAAAACAGAAAAATTATTAGATTAAATTCATTAAATTTATAATCGAATAAGTTCCTTCAACTCTTTCGCACGCGTTAAAATAACATCTCTTATTTTCTTTATCTTAATCAATAGATATATTTATCACAAGATATATTTACAAGATGTATTTGGTAAAAATAATAAATTCTCTCAAATGTTCTCATTTCTTATATGAATATCTAAAATAAACTTTAATTATATTTTATTCAAGATGAAAATTTTATTAAAAATGAAACAAGTATAATCGGTTACTAAGCCTTGATTTATCATAATATAATATTTATATAATATTTATTCAGATCGATTTTTATTATATTATAAAAAAGCTTACATGTTTTTTTATTGATATATGACATGACAATAATTGAACATCGATTCGAGAATTTCATCTGATAACGATACGACTTAAAAAGTGAAGAGAGATAAGCTAGTCGTAGCTGACTTACGATACGTCGGTACCCGACGCGATCCTCGAGAGGAACATCGTCGACGATCTCGACGAAGCTCGCTCCATGGAACAATGAGGTATGGCGTGGATCGCACGGTCGGTCAATCCCCGCTCCTATCCTGAGTCCACCAAGAAGAGAGCAGTCAGGGTGGCAGTAACCCGGCCATGTCGGGGAGCGGGTTCAGGGCGGGATAGGTGGGTGGCACGCGAAGAGTAGAACGGGGAGGAAGCGCAGGATGGGCACGCAGGGGTATACGGGGCGAAAGGACGACGAAGCGAATGTTTAATAAAAGATGCGCAGAGATAGCGCCATTACCCCGGCCTGCATTATTTACCAGCGAGGCAACTCTCTGGCCGCGTTCCGCCGCAGTCGTCCGCGCTACGTGCGCGTCTATGTTGCGTGTGCGTGTACACACGCGTACGCGTAAGGTAGTACACGTGTAAAGACAGCGCGCACCGTACCCGTGTAATCACTCCTTCTAACGTCAGCAAGACCCTTGTTGTCCTGGCTCGAGGAGTAGCCTATGAAATCAGGAAAATCTTCACGAAAGCCGAACAATTTGCCCTATACGGACAACGTCTGATCTTGATGCGGTCGAAATTAAGAAAAGATTCAGAAAATATCATCATCTTACAATTGGTTCTTTGGAAGGAAACGTTATTTCGTTAATATTTATAATTCAATATTACAAAATAAAGTGTGAACAAAAATAATATGGATACAAAGATTTTTCCCTGTTATGTATTTTTTTATAAATAAATTTATTGCTTTTGAAACGAAAATTTTTCCATTTATTCTAAATTCTTTCAATTATTTTTGATGTGCGTATTTTTCCTACAATTTTTCTCGCAACAAATAATTTTTTTCCTTAATATATAATAATAATAGTTAGAGAATAGTATCATAGATCAATAATAATATCATAGGCATTTTTATATTCGGAATTAAAATATCTTTATCTATTATTACTTTTTTTATTTACTGTTATTTCTGTAGTACTGATCGTGCCGGATTATTTTCCATTATATATGACGGAGTTTGAAAATGTCGAGCGATTTACGCCATCGTGATCCAAGACGCCCTTGAGATCCGCGGTTGCTTTCATCGCGATCAAACGTTGGGAAACTGAGCCCTGCGCGCGAATAAACCTTTATTCATCCTCAGACATACTTTAGATAAGGTACAATCGCAGACAAAAGGATGAAGGGTACGTCATGGCGTTTCTGTAAATGTTGGCGATATTTTCCCGATTAAGTTATAACAATGAAAAATACGAAATCATAATCCGTCAAGACGTGCTTTAGATATACTGTAAATACGCTTGCAAAATTGCATAAAAATATAAAACTTGAAGAAATAAAGTTTACTTCTCTCATTTTATTATGTCAAGCTTATTTGAATAAGTAAAACTGCTTTTGACCTCCGTTGACGACTCAATCTATTAATTCTAAATTAATTACTGATTTACTCTCAATTAATGCTAAAGTCACAAAAATCATGAATTTTGATCGATAAAATATTGTTTTATCAATTATTATGAATCTTAACTAGAGGTCGATTTTTTGTTATCGCCATAAACTCCTTCTGATATACATAAAATAAAAAGCAATTCTAAATAGAGATTAACTCTCGGTTATTTCGCTCGGTTATTAGGTTATTATATATGATTAAGCGGCATTTTATTATTCTCATTATGTTGTACAATATGTTTGTCTCGATCGTCGTCGCTGAACTCATCGTGCACAGTCGAAGAAAGTCTACCCTTTCCTTGCTACAAACTTCTCTCCTCTCTCTGACCGTTCTATGTGCTCTACGAGCGGGAACCGTCGTAACGAGGAACATTACTCCGGGGGATGGAAAACACCGTTAATTACCTCCCGTAGGGCCGTTCGTTATCCGCCGGACCTTCTCCTCCCTCAGTCGGTGGTGTGCGGTTCGCCCAAATTGCCTTCTCACTTCCTGGGCGAAGATCGGCGCGATTACGCCCAAGCCGGGGCGTTGTTGCTCCTCTTGTACTTCGTTTGTTGTTTCGTCCTGGCGCGAAATGGGCAGGACTCGGAGGAAGAAGGGAAGGGAGGTCAAAAGGGGAGACGGACAACAACACGAGGGAGAGAAAGCTCAAGCGCGGGGACTTTGGAAAGATGAAAATGGATACATGTAGGTGTGCTCTCGAAAGAGACCGAGAGGAGTTGAAATTTCAAGGCGGTGTGAAGACGAAGGAAGATAAGAGAGGGTAGTTGAGACACAAGAGATCAGAAAATACGGGAAAATAAGGGAGGGATGGGACGTATAGAGAGGGAAAGGAACAGGAAGATACAGTCACGTCGAGGGATAGCAAAAGAGACAGTTTCTCCCTCGACGATGAAAGGCAAGAGGGGTGAAGAATGCGAGGAGAGCAGGGAGGAGGTGGAAAGCCGAAAGGCGAACTTGACATTTATATCGGGGATTCTCGGCTTTGCACCGTGAAGAACCCTTTCAAGAGGAAGATCTCGCGCACGCGACCGCTTATTGTATAAGAAGAGGGTGGAATTGCTGAGAGTGTGTAAACTTTTTTGAATTCTTCTTCAATAGTCTGAAATTCTTTTATTTTCCTTTACCGACGTGAGTTTAACACAAAAATTTATATTCAAATATTTTTACGTTTATTGTTAGAAAAACTTTCAATCAGGTTCGACGCTAACAGCGATGTCGCATAATTAATTATTCATATTTTACAATTGAATATGAAAATACCTATACATAAAGGAATAATGGATTGGCGCTAAAACTACTTTTATTTTAGTACCTTGTAATTAAATATCTTTATTTATTAATATAAAAGTTGAATAATTGCTTTCTAGCAAATAAAAGGCACACAATTAATAATTTCAAAATTAGCAATTTCAAAATAAATTATAATATTTTATCATATTTAGTATCACTCAATTAAATTAATATGCTCTGTTAATGTCAAATCAATTATTTCATGTAACATCTGTTTACATTTACACAGTACATCAAATCGATAAATACATCAAGATAAAGTTAAAGATATGAACTTATCGCACGGTAAATTCAGTTTTCTGTATTATCAAACAGTTCGATCAAATAAAAATTACAGTTTGAAATGACAATTACCATAGATATAAAGTAGTGATAAAAATATTGCCTATAGAGAGTGAGATAGGAAATGTATTTAGTGATAGACGATTAAAAGAAACTGTATTCGCTGTAAACGGTAACGTTTTGTGCAAGTTTGTATAGGGAAAAACAACTTTACTTCATGACGATAAAGCAAAATTACTGTCTGTAGTCATTCATTTCCAGGAGCACAGAATTGTGGTTGGTGCTGCCTCCACTCCAAGGGTATCATCCCTCGCGAACTGTTCGCTCCCCGGATACTCCACTTTTTCTTTAGTCGGCAAATGTCTATTAAACGGTAACTGAAACTTGTTGTTAATTTATTATGATTAAATATTACAAACATATTGTTATTTCATTTGTCTAAATAGTAAAAAGTTTACACCTATCTCTATTTCATGCTTAATTTAGATATTTTTGATATTTAACATGCTGTTAAACATTACTAAAACTTTATGTAACATAACTATAACACATTTATTTAAAACGTTTTTAAAACGTATTTAATAAAATTATTCAAGTAAAACATTTTGTATAAATTTTTATTGTAACAGTTTTTAATAACACATTTAGGTATAGAGCATATCCAAAATGTGCGATAAAAAATTGAGAGTGTATTCCACTCATAAATAGAATGAATAAACGTTACACATCTATATAAATCCTGAAATATTTTTGAACGTTTTTTCATCACAAATAAAAATCAACCGTACATCAAAAGAATCAAAGGAACATCAGATACACTCTATACGAACTATTGATATAAACACAAAATAGATTTTCATTGATTGGATAGCGTTTTTATCTGTCTTCAATGTCTTTAAATAAAACGGATAAAACAGAATTTTTTTTTTGACTTTCGGTTACGTATATAATTTTTTTTATTCTTTCATCGTTATAATCATGTCACGTTCCCCAAGTTTTATTATTAGAATTTATCGCTAATTAAATTAATTATTAAAGAAACGCTGTTTTTTAAACTTCGAAGGAAGTTGAAAATCTATATTCTTAATTCACAATTTAATTTTTTGCCAGAGACACGTTACTTCCAATCCTCTAGTTTTCAGAAAAAAGTCGTTACAATCGCTAATAATTAACTTCGATATTATATCAATTCTTGTGCGACGTGAAAGTTGCACAACATCTGTTACATGAGATGTCTTGAGGAGCGGTCGTGTCTTTGACGATCGGAGAACAAGCGGAGAGTTTCATAGAGTTGCCAAGTAACAAGGGCTCACTATCACGGAAAATCGCGGATGAAGTAGCAAACGCATTTGCCGCGCCTCCTAATGAGGTCGTTTAGCACGGCTCCTCACGAGTCTCTGGAGATCCGCGTTAATGAATCGGAGCTGAAATTGGTGCACCGTGCGGCCAACAGTGCATCGCGGCAAAGCGAAATGTGCATTGAGGTTTCGATGTCTGAACGTACAATTAGCCGTCGTATCGATGACAAATTGATACGCTTGCGGGAAAAGAGAACAATTTTCCTTCCGATGTCAGCCAATATAAAAAAGAAATATAAATGTAATGGCACACGCGTACGATTGATCATTGCACGGTTTGATCAATGAACATTGATAAATTTTTCCAATTCCTATACCATTTAAAATATTAACGACTTTTCGCAGTCTTCGAAAGCACTGTGAGTGCTCACTATCTTTACTCACTCATCCGCAACGATTTATAGTAATTTTTTTTATGTTTATCTCAAATCAAACGTCTCAATTTTATTTGCTACATTCGATCCTATATATAATTACGTGAGAATCTTATTTTACTGACAAGGAAAAGAAGACGTTCCAAATTGTAAAGACAAGACGAAAGTTTCATGAAAGAGAGATCGTAAGATGTCTATTTTTATTATTCAAATATAAATTTATAATAGAAACGATGGTACAGAAGTACCATTATAGAAAGAGGTATCATTCGTCTCTTCGACCGATTGAATATTTATGAATTATTACGGATCCAGCCAACGCGGGCCGAGCAGCATCGGATAATCCGGCAACTATTTCCTATCGGGAATTCAATGTAAATGCTGATATGCGCGTGGGGGTCGCGTTATTTCAAAGTTCGATAAGGAGACGCGACCCAACGACGCGACAGTGGCGAGCGTGATCCCGGCAAGATGGCGGGGATCCGGAAATTCATAAGAATCCCGGTAAGCCGGGGGGGATACCATCCACCCACGGAACGGTAGACGAAACCTCGTCGCGCGATTTTCCCCCTTTCGTCTTTCATCCCCGTCCCCGCCCGTCCCATGGCCACCCATCCCCTTCTCCATCTCCGCACGGTAACGGGAATAGGAGTCCTTCTGGAGCGAATCCGTCGCGGGAGCCATATCGGCGGTAAACCGACAGATTGGAGCTTGCCGCCTTAATGCGCGCGTGATGGGCGGGGGTTTGCAGTGGCAACGGGGTGGGTGACAGGGCAAACAAATTTATAGGTCTCTTATCCGAAAGATACACGGGATTATCCCCCAGGTCGCGCGCGCCGTCGCGAGGGACAGAAAAAGACATGAGCGAGAAAGATAGAGGGAGGGGAGGGGAGGGGAGAAGGGGGTGAGAGGAAGCGAATCTCGAGAGATAAAGCTCGAAAAATCGTAAAAACTTTATATAAGTCGGCTGAAAGAAGATATTCAGGGCATCCGGACGAGAGATGAGGGAGGGAGAGAGTGAAAGAGAAGGAGTGACAGAGAGAAGCGCCGGCAGGGGTTAGTGCTGGCAAGATTCAATGAAGGGCGGTGAAACGGTGACCCGAGAGAGGAAAGCGGAAGGAGCACATTCTCGATGGAGGCACAGGGATGATTTTGTGCGTGGGCGACGCACGACGGCGAAGCGTTTCAACAACTACGGAAAGATAGAATCGAGGAACATGTTGAGGAAAGAGAGAGGTTAGAGGATAGAAGAAAAATCTATGAGAGGAGAGAGAGTATCAAAGAAAGAATGCAAAAGGGGAACGAAAGACGGTGAAGGGAACCTCTGAAAAGGGAGGTGAGGGAGAGCTCGAAAAGCGCGAGAAGAGTATAAACAAGAAGGCGGAAGGGAGAAGGAGGCGAAAGGGCAGACGAGGGTCGATTCATTCTAATTCGGTTGTGAAGGCTACAGCTTGTCCAACAGCTCGGCGGTATCTGTGGGGTGGCTTCGGGGTTGCTAGTGTCGCTGCCGATGTGACTGCAGACCGCGTACCTCCGCCTCCTCGTTGTCCTCTTTTCTGCTCCTCTTCCCGCTCCTCCGCACCACCTCTTCCCTACGTAGATCTGTTCTGCCGATCCGACACTGTACGTGACTCTTCCTCCTCCTCCGAGGAAAAGGGCATTTTTCAAGCGATTCCTCTTGGACACACACGTTGTCAGGATGACAAGTCGAGTCCGCATTGAAATAGGACGGGTGCGCGAGCTTACGACGAAGACGAGACGATAACCGTTGCTTCCAGACTGTTGTTGCTTGAAATGAAATGAACCCTTGTTCCTAGCGTTATTAAGCTGACAGAAATAATGAGAAATATTGATATAGATGGATTATCGCGTTGAAAAAGAGAAGCTTTTGATAATAAAAAAGATTTTTTTTTTGTTATCAAAAATCTAAGAAATACATTAAAAAATTGAAAAATCTAGAACCGATCGTCTGTCGCAACTTTTTAGTTTTCAATGTTAAATACACCTTTGGAATTAGATTTTTAATCGAATTTCGGTTAATGTTATTCGAAGTTTGTGCATCTTCGGTGCAGAGATTGCGCGCGCGCGCACACACACACACACACACACAGTTCTCGAAATTAGTAGATTCAAATCTATTTTCGAGATAATTATGTAACAGGATATTCGATTTCGAAACTAATCCGAACGATTATGATGAAAAGCGAAACGTAAATAGAGATAGTACCGAAATCCATCGCGCTCCCGTTGTAATTCCGTACAGTCATAGACGTGTAATATTTTCATCTCGAATTTCTCGTAGATGTTGACCTTTTTATCCTTCACATCAATTTTTTTGCGCTCCCTTCTCCCAGCCCGAATGCACACTGTCTCTTTTTCTCAGCGATTTCTCGTTCCGTACGGAACCATAGCCGGCGAAATTTCACAGCTACGAAAGCCACCGCGGTGACAAGTAGCGCCATAAATAGGCCCAATACGACAGATACGTCGCATTCTCGTTCGTTCTGCCGCGCCTTTAGCCGCCACCTCGATATCTTTTCGTACTTTATTCCGATCCCGTTTCTCGGGGAAAGATCCGGGACCATCAACGAGCGGATTCTACTACCTTCGTGCATGCTCGAATCAGGCACGAAGTTATATCGCTGTAACCGAAAAATAAAATGCATTCCTTCGTGTATTTTCCAGAGCATATACTATATGCAAACAGAAGTTTTGTCTTAACTATTATATTAAAAGTATTGATGATTTATTTCTTTTTTCGACATAATTTGACAACGTTATTAATTTTTAATATATTTTTTTATTCTGGTATTAATAGTTAGCATCAAATATATTTAGTTTTAAAAAATTGTATTTTTATGCTACGTTTTATTAAGATGCGAAATATTCAATCGGAAACGTTTGTATAAAAAAAACGAAAGAATTGTTGATTGAAAACATAAGATATCTATTTTTGAAAATATGTAAACATTTACTGCTATTATTTTTTTCATAGTGGTTATTTGTAATAGATTATTTTATGATAACCGATGATCTAGTATGATGTATAATCGATGAAGTATGATGTATAATCGATGCATGTGACTCATATATTGTCAAATGGTTGATGATACAACTTTCGAATGGTATTTTTTGCCGTGAAATACTGTATGGCAATTTTATTATCGACGATTGGTTTCAGGCGTTAAACTGGCCAACATCCAACAATTATTGTACAGCATTGCGTAGTGAAAAATCTCACACCAGTTACACGATAAACCGGTACCGTGCGCACCCACACAAGATATATTTTACACTTTTTATTATTGCCCGGTTTCTCTTCGGCCGCTTATTTATCCGATAATTACCCACCTTACTAATTACCTATTCCGTATATTTCTATAAAATCCTTTAGTTAAATTGAGATACAAAATTGAATTTTGAAGTTAATTATTCGGACAAAGGATCGGTATACTATAAATTAAACGATTTGCGAATACTGCTTAATACGTAATAACTAATTCAATAAAACGGGTAAAAAGAAATAAAATCTCGCATTACGTACAATATTTGAAAATACTGGTAATTCTGGTCGATATTTAAAGTGCTGGGAATAATATAGATTTTAGTTGTAACAAAATTTTTTTATAATATATATATATATATATTTAAAATTATAACAAGTATCCACACATATTTACATATTTTTGAAAATTCTTATTAATTTATTGCTAGATAACTCGCGCGTTGATTTGCTTATTACGTACTGAAATATCATTATATATACTATTTTCAGTTATTTACACATCACTTTATACGTCATAGAAATGCGAAATGTTTTTATCACATACTTATCTATATATTGCAATCGCATAAACTTTATTGTGGCGTCGTCTAGGA
>NW_011627746.1:328438-341287 GCF_000204515.1 Acromyrmex echinatior
GCTCTTCCTCTTCGCCGCTGCTATCCCTCTGTCTCTCTTTCCTCTTTTTCTCGCTGTCGCCCCTCCGGCCGCCCTCTTTTTTCCCCGTACCGTTTCCTCTTTGCCTCCCGCCTCGAACGGTAGCTTTGCGGCTGAAATACATACCGATGTATCTCCAACCCCCTCGCGTACTCCACACCCGTCGTTCTCCAGCTTCCTCCCCCGGCACTCCAGCCCTCTCCTCCCTCTCGTCCCTTTTCTCTTCCCGCCCTGCTTCTGCCGCGGCTCCTCCTCCGCCATCCACGAATCTGCACGTATACACACGCGCGTGCGGTCGCTCGCGTACACACGCCTAGCACAGCGCGCCGTGACTCCACCACCTTCTATTGCCAACAGACCGAGCGGGCAAATGGTAGAAAAGGAGAGAGGCGGCCAGACGTCGTAGCGCTGACAAAGATAGAGAGAAAGAGAGAATGAGGAGGGTTAGGAGAGAACAGGATCACGGAGGACGCAACCACCGCACCGCCACCCAATCGCCCTTCCTGCCCCGAAAGGTAGTGTACTTCTCGATATGCTCTACGTCCGCTTACGACTCTTGCACGAATATCGAGGGAGGGAGAGAGAGAGAGAGAGAGAGTGTTAATAGCTGGCGGTCTAAACTCTACTTACATATAATATATACTCTTCTCGTATATATATCATATATCCGTATCCTGCGTAAAATGTAACAATGGCAATTTCCAACAACTCTGAGGACTGGTTGCCACAGCGATCTTTGACAATTAAACAAAAAAAAAAATGAAAAGAGATCACTGCAAGTTATTATAAGTCGAGGAACTTCGTTTACAGATTAATATACGCAGGAAAAAAAATAGAAAAATTTTATTCCGCGATAAATCTCTTGAAAGATTTTATTTTAACGGACATCCAATTTAAGGCTTTATCATTGGTTTGGATTTACGCTTGAATTGAAGATGCTATTAGCTTCTCAATATTTAGAGTTTGTAAACCTATATTGACGCGTCATAACATTTTCATCGAAAGATCTGTAAGTGGTAAAGATCATTATTGCGGATACACATAGTACGTGAATCAGTATACATGGATAAACCTAACCACCACAGAGACGAATACGGCGGAACGTTTACGTGGAAGCTAGAGGGTCCATCTCCACCAAAGAGATACCTATTAAAGGCATCTCTCTCGCAAGCACCCGTTGCCGTGGTAACCTGGCTCGGCCACACGCGTGTGCACACGCTCTCACGTGTGTATGCATGAACACATACTAACACACCCATACCCGTCGGCGAAACCGCACACTCCCTTCGCCGAATCGCGAATGTGCGCTCGTGTACGCGATCTCACACGTCGAGAAAGAGGAATAGAGTAGGTGGAGAAGCAGAGAAGGATGACGATGAGGACGACGACAACGATGACGATGGGACACACACACACACACACGCACACACACATACACACACATATATATATATATATATATACATACACGTCACATATACTGTTATACGCGCTACTGTTATACCACGCGGTGTTTCACCGACGAAGTAGGGGTGAAACAACCCTCTAATAGCCGGGGCGGCGCCTATAGCCAACCCTAATAGCCCTATCTCACCCTCGCCTCTTGCTGCATCTCACCTCAACTATGAGCGGCTTATCTCCTGTCTCTATCCCTTTAGTCTCCTTTTCTTTCTCCGGTACCGAGGTCCCTCTCTCTCTCTCTCTCTCTCTCTCTCTCTCTCTCTCCTTTCTTTTCTCTCCCTCCCTCTCCTCTCCCCCCCCTCTCCCTCTCTCTCCCTTCTCTCTCCAGCTTTTCCGCGGTTTTCACTGTCTCTCAACCGTTCTCCTGATCTCCCTTCGTTTACTCACCGTATCTTTATCTCTCCCATCGAGAGTCACCACTAGGCTGACTTGTCTCGCGCTCTATCTACTTTCGCTGTCTCTGTTTGTCCCTGTTCTCCTCTCCCTCGCTCCACTTCCCTCATCCCCATTCTCCCCGTATCTTCCTCTTCGTTCGTCTCTCCCTCCCCGTTATTCACCCCTCGCGCCCTTCCGTCCCTCAATTCCGCCGCGCCATCCGGTGTTTGTTTATTTGATGCCTTTTCACTCTCTATTAGTCTCCCGCGCTCCTACATTTTCTGATTAGCCGGATGTCGCGCGTATACAAGCTTTACCTACCTACCTATCTACCCGCCCGCGCCACTCTTCTCGAGAGTCGAGCGTGCGTGCGGGCCCTGCCGCGTGTTTGTGTCCGTGCGTGTTTAACGATTCGAGTTTTCGTTTCCGCAATGAACGCTCTTTCCGCTCTTTCACTAACGGTCAACCGCTCGCGCTGCGCGCTCTACAGGGAGAAGGAAAGAGAATGGCTTGTCTCACGCCCTGTGAAACCGACGAATTTCTGTGAAGCCGAATTTCTTTATCCCGATCAGGGCCGCTCGCTCGTGAACGATTTCCATTTACCTCGCACCACAACCATGTGTAAAATTCCCCATCAATTAATTTCTATCGTTAACATAAACGATATTTCTTTACAGGGAACATGGAGGATAAAGCCTTTCTTTGAGATTACACGCACAATATTTATACACATTTATCTTCGATATAAAATCTATTTTTAGATAATTTACAGACTAATTTTAAACTTATTCTTAATAATCTTCCTGTTAAGCGTCTTAATTAAATTTTGGAAAATTTGTTAAAAGTTGTAACACGTGTCAACGTCTATATCAACACATTTTAATACGTATATATTTTCGTATCGTTTTTCACTACTACGTTTCTGCTATTTTAATCTTCTGAAATCTGCCACGGAATTGAGAGAAAACACAGAGCATCTAAAATGACCGCCAACGCGACTTTTGCCTGCTACAAAAGAAAGGAGGGAAGTAACAATGTATGAAAAATACTAAGATCCATTACGTGCTGGTTCGCAGTTCTGGAGTTAAACGCGTAGAATAGTGGAGCTCGCGCTTTTTCGTACATCATCAGCGAGAACGAAGCGAAACGTGATGCATCCCGATATTACTTTTCCAGCGCGCATTCGCGCCCGTAGCATTTTTCGAAATTAAATGGAAAACATCATTGAGCGGTGTATGGTGCGAAAGGGAGAAAGAGGGAGAGAGAGAGAGAGAGAGAGAGAGAGAGAGAGGATCGATCGCGTGTAGGCGTCGGGACAGCTAGGCTCGGCGAGAGAGGTGCTCTCTCGCACCTCTTACTCGTCAGTTTTTCACGTGCGGTTTCATTTAGCCAGCCGGCAATATCACGGAGATCCATGCACACCACAGAATATTTTTCTCTTTCTCCATCCTCACGTTCCCTCTTCTCTCTACTCAACTACCACTCCTCTCTCCTCTTTCTTTCTCTCTCCCTCTCTCTCTCTCTCTCTCTCGCTTTCTCTTTCTCTCTCTTTCCTCTATCCTCTTAACGTATATTTTTTTCCATCTTTCTGTCTTTTCTCTCCTTTCAGAGATCGTTTTTGTCCCGCTCTTTATTTCTTTCGCGCGCTTAATCACCGCGAGCGCAAGACTCCATTTCGGTCTCCAAAGGAAACCACCACCCCCTATGCCCTTCATCTACTTTTCCAGCTACCCTGTCCATTCTCCGTTGCACTTCGTTCTTGCACGGTTTACTAAGAACCGAAACCCGCGAATCCGCGAATGTTAACGGAGACTAAAGTTTGTAATTCACGTGGATACGTGCGCGTAAGTTCTCTCTCTCTCTCTCTCTCTCTCTCTCTCTCTCGATTTTTCCCCTTTCCTTTGCGCGCATCAGGTCGAAACCGCGACTTTTCACGAGCTCTCGTTGGCCCTGGTCGACAGAATTTTTCAGGTTTCCTTCCAGACCACAGTGCTCGAAACGATGAGCACAAGGGGAAAGAGACCGAAATAGAGATATTCGCGAGGAAAATATGCCGGGTGGACGGAAAAGCCACGAGAAAAATGGTAACCAAATTAACTGTGCATTATTCACGAGATATATTTAACGGAGTGTAATATTAATAACGATGGAGCGCAATAAAAATTATATGCCAAGCATTGCGCGTCCCTTTGCGAATAGATTCGGAAGTATACAATGAATTATTTAGAGATGTGATAAAGAAAAATCATTCTGAATATTCTTTACACAAAATGATCCGAAATGACATATTTAAACGTAGATGGATAACTGAGAAATATATGCCAATAAAATTTTTAATAATTTCTTTTTATCAATTCTATTATTAACCACAGCTAATTTTTGTTAGTTAACAAATTTTGTTAACAAATTTTACAAGATAATCTTACAAAAAAATGTAAATAAAATCTTTTATCATTTCCGAATATATATCTTATTTCAATAGAATTTTAATTGAAGAGAGAAATTTAATTAGAAAAAATCTGAAAAATTAAAATCTCTTTTGAAAAAGAAGCTCATAGTTAATTGTTCAGAGATAAAAAGAAAGCGTTTCTTTTATATAGAATTTTTTATCGCGACGATCCTGTTAAGAAATCATACGTTATTATTTAATGACAAATAAGTTTATGTTTCAGAAGCAACTAATTATGCAAATGAATTTTATGTATAAAAGTAATGGATGTGTCGCGATGTACCATATTTTATGATACGTTTTAACTCGAAGAGAGGGAATTAAAAATTTACTCGTACGTAATACAACGCGATACATGCTCCTATATATATAGTTTATTGTTTAATTAATCATGCATTAAAATAAATGTGTACGTGTATTTTTAATTGCGCGCTTAATAATTCGATATTCGTCCACATTTTACTCGTATTTGTTAAAGTCATTATGGAATATTTTGCATTTTGCAGAAATAATGACGTATCAATTTTTCCGAACAACTACTCGCAACGTCATTAAGCATTAAAAGCATTAAACATTAAACGCGTAATTAAATTTATGGATAATGTCTTATCAATATGTAAAAATAGCAATCGATACGAATTTGTGATATATACATTTGTGTTGTATTATACACAAACTTCCAGCGATATTCTTAATTCTTTATTACCATTATTAAATCTCATGTAAATTTTACATAACTATGATAATGTTTATTTGAGTCTAGTAATGATATTTCATATTAAAAATATATTGTATTGATATATAAAATGTAATGAAGAATAACATAAAATTTATATCTTTTATTAATCCTCATAATATATAGAAAACAATAAGCAGTAAGTTGCAAATGAATTACATGTCTTCTCTAGATTATAGTAAATATTAAATATTCATCGTTATTTTTTTGTCTAAAGAAAAGATTTTACTTTCCAATTAAATGAAAGAGATAATTTCAGAAATTCTTTAACACTGCATATTTCCTGTTCTGACCAGAAAACCACACCAAGGCTATTCACGAAAGTTGCCTAATTTGACCACTACGATTGTCCTTAGGGAATATATCCCTCGTCCATTAACGCAACCCCCTACTTCACCGAAATGTAGATCGTAACCCTCCTCTGCTAGTTGAAACGTGAAAACGCCATTATTGAGTGTAATATCGCATTATCTCCCGCCGCAATATTGTAATATGCGCAACTTATTCTCAGTGACGTCTCTTTTTGTTGAGAACAGAGAAACTTTTGTAATATCATCTATGAAAATGAAAAGCTCAACCCACGTTGCAGAATGTAAAGTTGAATTTAAACGGTGAGAAAAAGGGAAATAGAGAAGAACTTCTCATTATTCTAATAGTTTTACATAATCACAAAATTGCACTGGAATATTCTCTGAATAAAAAGTAAAAATAGCGATTTGGACTGAATCATATCTTTAGAATGATTAATTTTTGGCAAAGAATGTTATATAGATGGGTAATTATTTTACAATTAAACGACGTTTAAATGATTTAACAGATAGAAGGATTCGTCATATACAAAATAATTTTGTACAACGATTTTTGTAAAATGTAAATGTCTGAAGAGGGCTCAATCCGGTAGCCGAAACTTGTAATATTTGCATTCTAAACTGTTTTAATTTTTATTTTTCTTTATTTATAATATATTCTATTTAATTGTGTGTCACAATTTTAAAATGTGTTCGACTCTTACTTTGACGTTTAAATGTTTTGATTAGTTTAAGATAAAATTAAATAAGATAAAATGAATTTATAAAACACTCATATCTTAATACGTCAAATTATATTAGTTACAAATTCTCGGACATATTTTGCCTGGAGATTTTACGCATTTATAAAATTAAAAGTCCATTTAAATTGAAAGATATTTGAAAAATCTACATAAACGAATACACGGATACAAGTTGTGCTCGTTAATTTTGATATCTTCATCGTTATCTTTGATCGCATGGGCATTTCAGACAGCGGGAAACATATTGCGGCTTAGCGGCCCAAATAAAGTTTACTTGGAAACAAACCCCCGGTACAGCTCCTTTTAATTCGCGTTTACTGTGAACGGCGTCACGTAATTAGTCGTCCGCTCTCCGAGCTTAATGTAAGGTATTAAAGCCGGAGTCAGCCAACGGCACCCACCTTTTCTCCTTGACACCTCATCCTACAACTTTCAGACTTTTTCTTTATCCCTGTCGCCATTGTGTCCTTTTCTTCTTCTTCCCTATCACCTCCTTACTTTTTAAATTGTAACTGCTCTCGTTAATAGCCCGTTATTTATAAATATATCACGCATATTCATACGCTCCTCGATGCTGCCTTTTAAGCAAGAGTAATTCAATTTTCTCACCCCACGATGAGAAATTCTTCGAATACTTCGTTACAAATTAATGGAATCAATGTCTGATGCTTTAGAAATGAAAATTAGTTACATATACACTAAACACTATAAATTAAAATATCACAATTCAAAGATAAATCTATAATGCATGGAAGGAATAACATAAACAATACTGCATACAATATATTGCAAGTATATTATATGAACATTTAATGATATTCTTTAAATCAAATAAATTCTTTACATGAATGTATTGCTCGCACACATTCGTTCACAGTAATTGCTATATTCTAGATATATGACATATTTTTTATTAACTTGGAATTTTTTAATAAACTTTTAACACATATACATAATTTGTATATCATCTTTCACGATTAAATAAACTTTAAATATAAAAATAGATAAAATTTGATTTCTCTATTGAATTATAAAGAAGAGAAACTGAGCTTTACGTATAATATATGTGTAAGAAGTTAACATAAATTATTATAAAAAAAAGTTATTTATAAAAACATTTAACGTTGCGATAATATGAGATTCTATATAGAAAGAGACGTCATCGAAAAAAAATTGGCTAAAAGAAAGCCGACATTAATTTTACCAAAGAATCTGTAGTCGAGAAGGATACATATGATACCTAAGACATCTTATACATATAATCTCTTTATACATAATATAATGTGCGGGGAAGAGCACGGTCTAATTACTTCTCAAAATAAATTCTCGTGGTAGGATGAAAGAAATCTTGAACGATAACACAAATCGGGCGTGCTAAAATGCGGAGGCTGCGATCATTGTTGCGGTGCACGGTAAGAGTATAAATTTCACAGCAGGTCGGCAGCTCCCGATTTTCCGACAACCGGCCGTGAGGGAACAGGATAGGGAAAAAGGGCACACGAGACGAGAGAACAGGACGGAGAAATTGAAGCGACGATGCTGATGCACGATAAAGAAAAAGAAAGAAAGAAAGAGAGGGAGGTAACCACGTCGAGTGGTTCAAGAAAAAAAGAGGAAATACCGAACGCCTCGCAGCCATCGAAAAGAGATAACAAGAGGGAACGTGAAGATACACGGAGAGTATCGGAAGGAGAGAGAGAGACGCAGAAAAAAAAAATATAGGGAAGAAGGAAAGTGAAACGGAGGGTACTTTGGTTTAGTAACAAGCCGATCGCAATTCTACGTCGGGGTTCGCGCGACTCGCGAGAGAGTAGTTCGGCTAGAAGTATAATGGGGACCCCCCGTGGTAGCTTACCTGCATCATCGACTAATCACATCGGATAATAGGGAACAAAGGCGCCCCTGTGAAAAGTGAAGCATACCCACCACTTACCTCTCTTTCACCCTCCGCCTCGTCTCGCCTTGTCTATCTTTTTCTTTCGCTATCTGGTCTCGTGTCCGTTTTCCTGAGTGTGAGAGAGAGAGAGAGAGAAAAGAGCACCTTCTCTCTTCTGAGTAGAGAAGAGAGAGGATATAATCCTCTTACGCACCAGGCACAAAGTAAAATACAGGCGGCACAAGCGGCGCACTCGACCGTGGACGTCCCTAGTATTACGCATCGGCACGAATGAGGAAGAGAAGAAAAAAAAAAGGAAAAACGGAGAGAAGAAACGTAAGAAGGAAGGAAAGATGCACGAAGAAGGTGGGGCATCGGGATACTCATGCAGGAGAGGTGCCGACGAGAGAGATCGACACACCGGGAAACCTCCTGGTTGTATTATTCAGCCTCTACACCCGCCCGTCCGCGAAATCTCTTAAGCGGCTGCCAATTTGAGCCGAATCTCGAAACTTTAATCGCCAGCACCAACCCCCGGCATTCTCTCTCTCTCTCTCTCTCTCTCTCTCTCTCTCTTTCTCTATTCATCCCCCTCCCGATTTCTCTCCTTCCAATCGCTCCTGAAACACGAGCCAGTTGCTCTCTGAGAGAGCTCTCGATGTAACCTCGTTATAGCGGCACGTCATAGTCTTTTTGTTCCGGGATCTTTTCTCACTTTACATTTAGCACTAATATAGCCATCTAACATTGAATATTATCCTTGTATTAAGGCAACAAAACTCAGAAGATTATATTTGAAATTAAATATTTAATAAAGTATATACGTAGATTTATTCATATTAACAAAGCTGTTTTACTAACTTAAAATGATCTCTAAAGAGATCTCTAATTTTTACTTTTTAACATTATCTTAGCGAAGACCTTAAATTGCTCGTACATTCTCTAAATGTCAATGTACAATTTTAGACATTAAAATTCAGGAAGAGCGCGATTTTCATTAATAAAGTTCTCAACTATGCACTTAGTCTAAAGAAGCAACTTTGTGCGAATGTACGCCAGATATGTGCGGCATAATAGGATTTCACTATCCGCAACGATTGTGACTATCGGCTATACGCATATTCCGCAAATATTCGGACGCCTCTGCATTTTCGATGCACCGGGCGGAAGTCCAATTCTGCGGAACACATAGTATTTGGTCGAACCATCTAATACTCTTTATAGGATATGCATTTTTCTATTTCCCCTATAGACTATTCGACCATTTCGGGGCGATATTAAAAGTTACTTTGCCCGTCGCTAATTCCAAAATTGGGAAACCACAAACGGCAAATCGTTCGCTTTCTAATAATTGTGTATTTTTTTTTTTTTTTTTTGCTAATGCTAAAACAATTTGTAGTGCAGAGATTTTTATTCGGAGATATTATAAGAGCTATTTTTGCGCAATTAGAAAATTTACAAGTATAGATATTATCGTTAAACATTTATCTGTTACATTTTGATACAATCTCACCACTTACATTTATAGAGGAAACATTATTATATTATATTATATTTAAATGTATACAGAATATGGTTGCGTTAGATAAAAGTTTATGGTTTGATCAATTTTTAGAAATATAAACCGTTTTTTAATTCATACATGTATATTGATCTACCAGTTATATTAGATTATCGTTGAATTATTTTAATTTTTATTTCGTTCACACGCTGGTAAATTACATAAAATATTGCGTGTAAAATTAAAATCTCTGGGTAATAATGGTGGACGAAACATATGTACGTTAACGTACGCGGTGTTTTTAAAAAATTGCCATTATACGAAATCATATCTCGTGACTTGAACGCGTACAATGCAATTCAAACGCATTAGAGGATATTTGACCGAATCGTGATTGGAGCGTGAATGGAATATGACCATCCGTCATAACGTGAATCAAGTGTGCGTTTATTGCACAGAAACATATAACTGATCTGTGCAAAATCATATAACATATATATATATATATATATATATATCTGCATCGAATAGTAACATATAAATAATTATGCAATTTACATAGAAATTATATTTGATTAACATATTAACATTTAATTTTTAAATGAATTCGTGAAAGACGTCAACAATTGTCAACAATTTTCTTGAATGCCTTAAATGTTTGTTTAGAGAATTAAAAATGTTTTATACATATTTCCAAAACGATTACAAAATTATGAAAAAATTACAAATTATTCTAAATGACGTTTAAAAATAATACGACAAATTTGGTGACGGTTTACTATTTGAATCATGAGTTATTTTAATAAATAGTAGTCTTTTTTAATCTGTGCTCTAATAAAAATATATGGAAATGTATTATAAAATAAATGATAAAAATCTCAATTTTTTTAAATATAAGTACATTATGTATTCAAGATTATTTACATGGAGTTACATTGCGACGCATGAACTAGTTGTCCAGCAAATAAACAAAATATTTATTTGTTCTATATCTTTGTAATTAATCAATGAATCGCAAAATGTTGTATAAATTATTTTGAATATTTATTAAACAAAAATATAATCTTATTCACACAACTTTCATATGTATATAGTTTATTTGAAGTATAAATATTATTATACTTCCAAATTTAATTTCCTTTGCAAGAATTACGTCTAATATACATCCTTAACATAAACTATTTTGAAAACCCAACACGAATTAGTACAATAAACGCAAAATGATGTTAGATAAAAAAATACTTTTCATATTGTTTATACAATATTCTTTCTTATAGAAAACTTTTTATATTCTGTCTTTATTTATTACAAAGGACTTTCAAAATTTATGAAATACTAATATTTTTTTATATTCAAGCTTTTTATTCCTAAAACTATCAATAAATCACTTTCGGCAGTATTACAAGAACAGGATGCATAACGAACAAAGTACCTATAAAAAAAAAGAAGAAAGAAGAGCATCGCGAAGTGCGATGCCTTTGTCTTTGCTTATCACATATTGTAAAACGACGTCGCGTCGCCTACGTTTGACCATTTCTTTTTAATTCACGGGCGTGTAACAATTTTTTCCTTTTCGCCTTCAGGCGGAAACGACGACCACTCGGGACTCGGAGCTCGGAGCTTTGAGCGAGCTCGGGTTGCCGTTTGCGGCTTTTCGCTTTCTCGCGAGCCGCGAGGTGTGGCTATGGCTATGCGTGCGCGCCGCTCATTTGCGTCCATCCGACTTAGAGCCGTTAGCAGTGCTCTGCCTCTTTGTGTTTTTACCGCGTTTTTACATCTTGCTTATGCCTGTGTATTAATTATCTTCCGGTCCCGGAAGAGAGAGGTGGTTTTTTTGATACGGTTTATCGGCGACATCGAACCGGTTGAGCCAAATGGGATTAAATAATGCTTCCTCTAATTAGCTTCGTGGATTACAGGAAGAAAACTCGGACTAGATTAAGAGATATAACCTCTTTTTTAGATGCTAATAACATGATAGTTGGCAGAAATATATCTCATTTGAATTTTTTCTTTTTAATTATGAGCGACCATCATATTCGAATTGAAAATTGTATTTCTCCTATCTAAAGAATATAACATCACGCTTCGTAATATTTATTACCTTCATTCCAAAATTGTAAATTTTTTACTAGATGCTAGAAAATAATTTAGAAAGACTAATTTTTGTATTTTGTCGATCTCTTTTCCGTGGAAATTTTTAAAGAAATTTTATGGTGAATATATTTTAGTCAATAAAATATTATTTAGTATAAAGGGGATAAAAAGAATATTCAGATATATCAGAAATATTTGTTTTGCTATTCCTTTCAATATAAAAACAATCACTATTTTTAGTTTGACTTTCGCAAAAATAATGTGTTTTTCCAGCTTATTAAATAACATCCGGAAGCAGTCATTGTAATATTTATGTGTTTGAATATCTAACATTGTTCCGAAGCAATTGTTCAAAGTTAAAACCAATGCGATTACATCAAGCGGTGCGCGGAATAACTCCGAATGGCATTGTTATCGTTTCACGCAGTCGATTCGTGCGATTTGGAAAATCAGGGATTTTCACGTGTTTAAATCGATAAATGTGACACGTAACTCACAAGAAAAGGAAGCAAGAAGAGGATGTCGCGTAACATGGCTCGATCGCGTCCACTCTTAATTAGCGTTACCTTGCAGCGTATATCTAGTGCCGCCGCAAGAGCACTCTTCTTCCACTAAACGATGAGTATCCAATACTACCGTGCATGTGCATCTTCTGGCGCGTACGTGTTTAACGTACTTGCACGCGCGAATGCACCGCGCTAATACACCAACGCGCATAATGCTCATACATACATAACGAGGAGGCGCAAAGACGGAGAGAGAGAGAGAGAGAGAAAGAGAAAAGCCAAGTGAAGGATAACATTGAGAGAAAGAGACAAATAAAGAGAGAGAGAGAGAGAGAGAGAGAGAAGAGGAAGGAGGGGAGGAGAGCCGGTAAATTAGGTGGGTATATCGTGCGGTTGTGGACGAGGACATGGTATAGGATACGTAGGTACACCAACGTGGCGGCTACCATCGCGCGCCACGTCGGTAGGAAGAGACTCGACGAGAGGCGAGCTAGTAGGGTGGCGAAGAGAGGGATCGACGGGAAACGGGAGGACGGAGGGAGTAGGCTATAAAGGCTAATTGGTTAAAAGCTCACCACTGGCTGCAGGCTTAAATCAAGATCTTGGAGTGTTATAATGGATAAGTAACACGGCGTGGCACGGCCACCGCCACCGGGTTGTGTGTTACCCCCACACACCCCGTCGCGCGTATTCCGCCGCTTCCCCCGTTTCGCTATCCTTCTTTCCCCCTCGCGTCCCCTCTCGCTCGCAGACCTCCACGTTCACGTCGCCTCGCGTAC
>NW_011627746.1:341398-357234 GCF_000204515.1 Acromyrmex echinatior
ACCGACACCCCTTCTGGTAACTTGCAGCTTAGCCGTCCTCGCGCTCGCTTGCCACTCTCCCCTCCTCACCCTGTTCCGCGCGCGCGTCAACGTGCTCCATCCTGCCATCTTCCTCCGACACTCTCTAATTTATCCATTCGCCCCGTTCTAGCCACTGCACTGCCGGCCTTCCCCTCTCCCTCGCTCGTACCCCGCGCAGTCTAGCTATCGCGCGCGGCGCGCAATAACTACCCCCGTGACTCTCGAAGCGTGACTCCGAACCGTCCTTTCTCTCTATCTTACTCCTCGCCGCTCCGTTCTCCCTCTTTCTTGCCCCTCTGTCGCACCCCTCGCGCTCCTACCCTCGCGCTCCTACCCTCTCGCCTTCGTATCGTCGCGTATGAGCGAACAAACGCGCGAGTATACATATGTGAGCCGCGAGCTAAGTGTGTACGTTTACGCGTGTGCGAGAACGAGTTTCTCCTCCGTCCGTGTGACCTGCGGTTTCTCCGGCGTTTTCCTACCCTTAGTATAGCGCGAGCACAGTGCATCCATCGGCCGCGGCCCGTCACTCGCCCGTCACCGCGAAGCGTATCGCAGGACACGAGGGTGCTCGCTCTCTTTCTAATGTGAACGCGCAACCGAACGCGTTGTCAGTACGCGCCGACGCTCTGACGACACGCGCGCGAGTCGAAATTCCGACGCGACGCAACGCAACGCAACGCAACGCAACGCGGATACAGCGTCGTCGGACTCGCACGGACCGATACGATATTTCTTACCAATTGCGAACTCTCCATCCGAACGGCTAGACATACGTCTTCGAGTTCTTTCCGAGTTTCTCGTGTCCTCGACGAAAATCATCGTGTGAAAATTGCGGTTTCGGTTTCTCCAATCCAGAAGAATCCATAAATTGCGGGCGTCACGATTAACAACTCTCCCGCGATGACGACCGATACGATGTCATCGGTTTTGTGAGGAGTGATCGGCAATCAGTGAAAGTGACTCGAGAAAATTTAAGTGACGACACGATAGGGCATCTCGTCTCGGTGTTACTCACGCGGGAACGTTTTACGCTTACGCGGGTGGACGGTGAAGAGCGGAAAGCGAAAAGGAGAGGAGAAGTTACGTATCAGGCTCTGGAACGGACATGTAGTGGTGAAAAAGGAGAGAGTAAGAGAGAAAGAGGGAGAGAGGTGAAGATAGAAAGAGGGGGGTGTGGTAGGTGGCGGAAGGACGATAGGGGGAGAGGGCGACTCCGCGAAGGGTGGGCCGTCCAAGTGTCTTGTCTCCTATCATCCTGTCGTCCAGGGTATCGCTTACGAATGTCGCGCGATCGAGCGATCCGTCTGCGATCCACGACGACGCGCGAGGACGTCCTGGCGACGGTCGCGCATCGACTACCGATGAGTCGTGCGATCAACCTCGTCTGAGTCAACGACAGCAACGCGCTCCACGTACCTGTGTGTGACATCCTGATGTGCGATTGTCCGGGGTGGACAATCGCCGGGTCGCGTCGCGCAAAACGACGCGGGATATCGCTTAACCACCGACCAGTTGACGTCGGATATCCCCTAATATAAACGAGTACCGAAGCGTACTCGACGACGCGCGGCTATCATCGGGAACGAAAGCTCCGACCTTGTTCGAAAAGTCGTATCGGGCTAGCTGGGCTAGCCACGGAAGAAGTGCCGCAGCGAGGAATCTCCCCCGACGGGCCGGCTCGAAGGATGTCCGGCGAAACGGAGATCGAAGTGTCGGTTGTGTCGGAAGAGGATCTGGAGCTGGAGGGCTCCAGGAGTAGCTCGACACCGGCGGAGTTGCTATTGCAGGAGAAGAACGGCAAGTCTGGCTGCGGCCTGAGTAATCACCACCACTCCTTCAGCTTTGACACCGTGAGCAAGCCGGCGCTCAGGCCTGCCTGCAATCCGCAGTACACGTCCTTCAGTATCTCCAACATCCTTGGCAGACCGGAATCGCCGCCCGTTGATTCGACGACTTCCACGGGATCTGGCGAGAGACAGTCGTCGGACGTCGACCGGACGTCGCCGTTACCGCCAGCAAACTCGCAGAACTCGCAGAGAATCCCGCCGTCGTGCGGCAGCCCCGGAAGGATCTCATCCTCGCCCACATCCTTGAGATTGTCCGGCGGTCAACGCGGCGGATTGTCTGCAGCCGGTCACACCGGACTGGAGCCCAGAGCGAATTCCACGGGTATCGGTATCGGATGTGCTACCAGTGCTACCAGTCCAGCCGCGACCTTTTCGCCGCCCGGCGATGCCTCTACCAATCCACTACTAGGACATCAGGCGTCGGCGGATCTCGCGATGCTATCGAGGTACGTTGCTTTCGGTTTTATTAGATGACGAATTTCTAATTTCGTTACGTTTCTAATTTTGACAAATTTTATGAGAAAGAGCTGTAAATATATACGAAACTCTTGGACGATGGAGTATCTAAATCAGTTTCATAAAACGGTCGCTTTTGTACACCAAACTTTATCATTCAATCAATATTTATAATGTTAAATATTTCTCATTAGCACAATTTGCGAAAAGATGTCTTGTAATTATTAATTTAGGTACGGTAAGAGCAAACAAGATTATTGTTCTCGATATTGCTATAATTATGAAAATTAGTGGAGCATTTAACATCACAATTGTACTCATCAATTGCTCGAAAATGTACAGTTCGAAAATGTACAGTTTCGTCATAGTACAGCCATGTTTTTGTTATGTAATATCTATAAAATTATAAAGAATCGAAGTGACGAATTGACTTCCGTCAATTGAGAATAACTTCTGCATTATTTACGTACGTGGAGAATATTTTTAAACTGAATACAAAATTTAAATGACGTTATGCGTCAATGAATTTTACATGTCGCGTTTTGGGAAATAAAAGATAGACGATATATATCGAATGATGTCACACAGGTTTATACGAATGTAATTTCGCTAAAGATGCCTGTTTTCTATAAGAAAGAAAAATTGCCTGCATTTTCTCCTGACGCTTCAATTTTCAACATCGCATATTTTAATATTTACATTTTTCCATATCTTGCTAAACAAAACAGAAATGTGCATTTAAGCTTAGATGAAGAATAAGCCTCTTTTTTCGACTATTTGTATTTTGTGACTCTTCAAGTTTTTTCATCTTAATCGATTTTTGAAACCTTAAAAGCTATTGACGTATCAAGAACTGTCAAAATAATTAGTCTTCTTTTTCTTTTAATTTCAAACGACCGCAATTTCTATGACATCCTGTAAGTATATATCATAGTATAAGCGCAAGTAGCCTCTCGGTAAGAAACTTATGAAAGTGAAACCTTGCGTTTCTAAATTCGGTCTTGAAAACGATTAGCAGCGGAAGATTTGCGTCATTCCCAAGAATTTGTACTTTATTTCTACGAACGCTTTTTCGCGAAAAATAGCACAACTGATTTCATTAATAATGCGATACACATCGCAAGTATACTTTACATCGTAAACACGTGTATAGCGCGCATCATTTATTGGTATACACAATGCATACAGATACAATACCGTTACATTAAACTCAGTCAGATGCGGCAATGTGACCTTCGATTTTATAGGTTGGTGCCGCCAAAATAACTGGCCGAAATTCGAACCTTTATACTGATCGGCGATCGCCATTCATTTCACCGCATAGAACGGGGGGTACGTCAGTTACCCGAGTAAAATACATAAAACATGTTGATTTGTATTTATATAATATAATTTAACTTGTATTTACAATACGTGATTAGCGAAATTCCTAACGGGCATCTGTGAAAGAAAAAAAAAAAGGAGAGGAAAAGAGTCCTTCTGCATAATTTAACGATTTAAACGCCATCGTTTAAACGGCTAATTCAATGCCGTTGCCATTTAATATTAATGCAAAAGTGTCGGTAAATGGAGTTGCTAATACTTGCTAATGATTAATTAATTCGTAACATCGTCGTTATTCATATTCGCCGCTCGCGTAATTGGCGGAATTGTTGAATAAATTAAGACCGCGCCCTCTCTCAGGCAATTAGAAACTCCGCCGCGCTAGCGTTTTCCACGATAAAAACACGCATTCGCAAAGCTTTGACCCGAGAGATTCGACAACACCATTGCGATAGATTAATATCCGACTCTTCACCACCGTTATTCGCATAATTATACACAAACGCGTGTACGAATGCACGATGGGACGCGTTTCGCATTAGCGATGTATAAATTGCATTAACTGCATCACGCGCGTTAATAAGAGCATTCATTTAATAAAAATCGAGGGAGCCTTAATATTCGCAATATGCAACGTTGTGATTATTGTTAAAAAAAAACTTAGGAATTATAATTAAAGAAAATATATTTTTACGAATTATAATTTCAAAATTATAGCTCTCCCCTTCTCTCTCTCTCTCTCTCTCTCAATTTCGATTAATTTAAGAAGCTCTTCCTCAATTATACAAAAATATGTAAGAAAGTATCTTTTCTAGTAAAAGGTTAATATCCTGGAAATATCTCAATAATAAAACTTTATTTTTGATTAATTTCTCGTCGACTTTTAACAAAAACTTTATTAAGACTTGCTTTTTATCAAGGAGCTTAAAAATAAAGCTTAAAATTGAGAATTAAGTCAGAACGAGTTTTCTCCTCGACATCTTTGACCGAAAGAAAAATCAACTCCAAATTGTTCAAATGAAGCTCGAGATATTTTTCGGTTGATGCGGAACACCGTGTTTCACGACCCAATGTCCGCACCCGTCAACTTGGATTACCGGGCGGAAAGGGATGTATCCAGGGTCTTCGTAGCCGTCGCGTCGTCGACCGAAGATTTTTGTAGGCGTGAGCTCGCCCGGATCAAGATACACGACATATCACGGGGGTGGCGAAACGGTAAGGGTAACGACAACGAGCGAGCGCGTGCGGTGAGGATTATATTATGTGGGAATGGACCGACGAGGGGACCGTAATGGGCCTATTAGGCTGTCTCATTTAATAACAACCGTAGCAACAACACCACCCTCTTACATTACTTACGTTATTTAGGAGGACCCCCGCATGCTATCGGATATATCTACGAGGAATCTGAGCACGGTACTGTGCCCGCCGTAAGGGGCAGGAGAGAGAGAGAGAGAGAGAGAGTTCGAGGGTTCGAGATGATTTTATCAGATTTACACCCCCTCCTCGATTGACGACCCACCTCCTCCCCCTCCCTCTGTTCTCGTTCTCGTCCCCGTTCGCGCCCTTTCTCCGCGTCCTCGCCATGCTTGGCTGCCGACACGACGGCTACGATTGCTTGTTTTCCACCCGTTTACCATTTGATTAAGTTCCACTCGTATGCACCGTTGGGGTACACTTCGCTAACAGAGAAAAGCCGCGTCGAGTGGGGCCCGTCACGCAAACGAACTTATCGCGGCAGATAAATGGTACCTAAACTGTAATAAACAGATTTTCTTTTCAAAAGTACGTAGATAATTCCATTTTCACTGAGAAATGGGAATTTTGGCATCGTCTTTATGGCCGGTAAAACTCTTCGAAGTGTACGTGAAATATTTCTGATTTGTAAACACCTTTGTCTTTATCAGATTTATAAAGAATTTATTAATTAATATGCAATTGAACATTAATTCATTTAAAATTGAATAAATTGGATTTTTGCAAAGTTTTTGTTGTACATCCATGATACGTGTGCGATGATGTGTATAAAATAATCGAATTGTTTTCTTCTTTAAATAACGATGAGGAATGCACAAATCACACACAAATGCAACTTGCAAACGCAAAAAGGATACAATGACGGTGCAAATTTCCTGGTAATGCACGGCATAATTCACACATCACAAAGAGTTACGAAAGAGGCGCGTCTCGCTTGTAATAATCACTCCGCGGCGATACGTAAAATTACAAATGCGTATATATATATATATATATATATATTCCGTTCGGATCCATTTACGCGTTTAAATGCAATTCAACAAAAATTCGCGTGATGGTATAGAATTACGCGATGATCGCGCGCGTTTGCGCAATTTTCACACATACATACATAAAACGCGCGCGCGTGTCCAGGGCATAATTGTGCGAGCACGCTAATTAACGTCACGAGCAACTGGCAACCGAAATTTGTTATCGAAACGCGCGCATCGATAAGAGAAGGGGACGGCAAAAAATCAATTAGGCGTAGAGTGCATAATGGATGCGGATGAAACGCCGTACACGTATAGTCCAAGGTTAAGGAGTCTAAGATTCCCTCGAGAAACAGGCTACCTATCCCGCGGCCCATTTACTGCCGAGTGAGCAGCCCTTACGTCTCTTCCGGGAGGAAGTGCGCAAGTTCTAGGCTCGATTTATTATTAAATCGCCGCTCTACCAGCCTGAGATTCTCGTTCGCCAAGGTCGTGAAGAGAGAAGTTGGCGCCATGCGATCTCAGCAGAGCACTATCCATCTTCTATATATATGTATACATATATATATATATATATATATATATATATATATAACTTAACTGATCAAATAATAATATTTCTCTACAAGGGAGTAAGTACTCGCACAGGGATTTACGCGCTGGATACGCCCGGTATAACATGCGCGCTTTATGAAATTGTAACAATCGCATCCGACTCCTCTTTAATGACTTGAAGATCTTCGTATCTTCATAATTGACACGTATACATCATATTCTGAATAAATCTTATTAAAGATGCCATGCTTTAAATTAATTAAAATTGTAATTTTTAGTTTTACCAAAGCATATTTGAGCTACGTATATATCTGTTATAATTTAAAGTTAGTTTTGCGATTACACTGTGAAGAACACAACCTAAAGTTGAGGTCAAAACATTTGTAGATTCTAACTTTTAATTATGTTAATATAATTTTGAATTTGTTGTACAAACACTTAATTTAGCTCACAGTCTCCTTTCTTACCTTATTTGAATTTTAATTTGCTAAATTTTTTTATATTTAATTAAATTTTTATATTTAATTAAAATTGTTACGTACATGAAATTCGGCTAAAGGAAACGGCTTATGTATTTATTCTGAAAAATTACGTTGGGTAAAAAAGTAACTGGATTTCATCGCAAGCCCTATATTTAGAAGAATTAATTATCTCTTCACGCGCGTCCATCTTGTTCGTTCTCAATACGTTTCGAATTCGTTCGCGCGGTCCATTGATTCTGGCGCGGAGTATCGTGAAAATATTTTTTTTTCGATTTGCTCGCGATTTCACGAAGGCTTACATTCAAAAACGTTACCGCGAACACAGTAGAACCGCGAACAGAAGATCCGTCTGATATAATCCGCGACAGAGACCGCCTCGTTAATTACAGCACTGATGAAATGATTCGTTAATTAGGGTGGGATCGCGCTACAAGTTTCAAAGGAAGATACGATAAAGCCTATTGTGTATGATCGCCTATTCGCGAGCGATATGGATGTTTCGACGTTGGGAACAAATGCTCGGGATGAGCGATGGCGGCGGCAGTATGGATCACGGATCGTAATTGCGTTGAATACAATTCCCTCCGATTTCATTCGACGCTGCTTCGTCTACGAAGTAGCAAATCCTTGATTAAAAAGTCACACAAGGAGACATGACTGACATAAGAGTCCAAATGGAATTACAATATAAATAGATAACACATTAGCATGTCATACTTCTAATATGTATCAATTTTAAGAAACTTGTTATAACTATATCAGTTCTATATTATTTCTTCACAAAACTTTCAAGTTTATCTAAAAATTCGTGTATCAAGAAACATTTTTACAGTAATAATAATTTTCTTTAGAATACACATATGTATATGAGTTACCGAGTTATTGCTGTAAACATGGAAATAGATTCGTCGTTCCGTCTATCGCAAGCCAATAATGTAACGAAGCCAGCTAGCGGATTTAGTCGAACGCTTTGAAAGCCAATAAATCGTTGTTGGGTCATCCTGACGACGCTTTATAAGACACAGTGTTAACAATAGATTTCATCGTGTTGCAATCGCACACACGTATGGGGAAAGAGAGAAATTAAAAATCGGATTGAAATAAGTAATATGCAAAAGGAATATATGTACAAAAGAATGCTTCTTAACATTCTCTCCGAGTCGATGTAATAAACATAACTTGAAAATTTATCCCATCCATCTACTTCTTTTCCATTTATTTTGCCTCATTAATAATCCGATAATCTATTTTTCGCCGTTTTCTTCGCCCTTTTGTTTTTATTTTTCTGTGTAAAGCACAACGTGATGATCGCATGTTGAACATACAGATTGCAAACCGCTTTGGGCGCACTTTCGCTAGCGAACGCGATCGACTTCTCTTTCTTCGCTGCGCTCCTAACTACCCTCGGTGTAACGATACACGACGAAACGTATCGTATTACGAGCGATCGTTAACGGCATAAAGAGTTTATATTTGAGAATGGCACTTACTGAGCGCGCAAGCAGAGGTAGAATAATAATCAATACAAGCAAGCGGTATAACACGTCATTGAAGACACGGAAGGAAAATTTTAACGGAAATGCCCAATAAAGATAACTCGAGCGCGTCTCGTATTAAAAATTTATATAGGCCTAATGAAATAAATCCTAAAAAGAAAAGAAGCGAATTTATTAAAAAGAATTTTTATTATGGCGGTAAGAGTTGCAAATTAATATTTCTGCACGTAACCAATTATAGTATCAAATCCTTAATATAAGAATAAATTTAAATCAAATTTTCCAATCAGGGAAATCATAAGAAGGAATTTTTATTATCGTGATATTGAATTTTAGAAGATATAAAACCGATAATTTAGAAATCTATAGAGCAAACAAATAAGAAAATTCATTTTCCAATTAGTTTTCAATTAATTTGTCTTGTTAGAAATTTATTTCGTATTTTCATTACGAATATGCATACATATATGTGTGTGTATATGTGTGTGTGTGTGTGTGTGTGCGTGTGTGTGTGTGTAACAGCATGAATAAAAATTATTAATTATTTCTTTTAAAAATTCTTTCTTTTTTCAACTACTTTATAAGTAATAAAATAAACAAATTAATCTTTAATATATACCTTTGAGTCATTCATGTGTCCTGCGAATTTCTTTTCTTTGATTTACATACAACAATATTATATACAACAATTTTATATGACAATTTATAATAAATATACAACTTTACAATACACAAATATACAAATACTTTCTTTTCAAAGATGTCAAAATATATATGTAAAAAATGCTTAATAATTTTTATATAGTATTATTTTTGTAAAAATGATGAAAATTAATTCACGACACGAAAGACCCATCATGCGTAGTAAGGGTGCCAAAAACTAAGGTGTGTACTTAAGGGTTAAGTTAAAAATGAAAATATTATTACATACAGAATCAAAAGGCTGCACAAAATAGAAAACTGGAAATCAAATATGAATGCTTAAATATAATTGTTACACTCGAAAGATCATCGACGACAGGAGAGAAACGGAAAGGCGAGTCACGCGAGTCAAATGCATGCTTGATAACCTAAGAGAGATTCGAGAGAGCGTGTTAAAAGGAGGAGACCGCTGAGAAAAGTTCTTGAGTGCCTACCTACGTAGAGAGTAAGACTCGTAAACCTAGTCAGCCACATTGAGTGTTCGCGGCAGTCTAAGACGTAAGATCTGCAGAATTAGGCAGTAAATGGTGGTGGATCTCTTCACCGAGAGAGATCCGAGTGTTTGGTGTTTATACCTGCTCCTTCAGAGAAGGGTCTCTGAATGCTTACAAAACAGGCGGTTGTCAGATTTCCTTTATCTTTTCCGGGGCATTTGTGTGTACCCGGGCCATCATTTCTCCTCTCCCGTTAGCCGCGCGAAGCCTTCTTGAGAATACCTCGATATATCTCGTCTCGATGCCGAGAGAATCGTGGGGAAGAGGAGTACCAAAGATCGCGTGTCATTGAGGAATTCTCTTAGGAAGGGTCTTAATTCCTCCTTTACTTCGATCCCAGGCAGCCTCGTCGTCGTCATCGTTGTCGTTATATTGTTATGTCCTACCTATCGCCTAACGTGACTTCCTCCTAGTGATAAACGATTGACACGTGTGGAATCGACGTGGCATTAACTTACATAAGTGCGATTATCGTTGATACAAGAAGATAAAGTTAAAAAGAAGCTCAATATCCAATCGATTCAGCGAATAAGAGATAGATTTCGTAAACCATCTCTTGCTTGAAGAACGAAAAGGGTTCGCATTTTATAACGCATTTGCTGTCTATTTAATCGAATTCTATATATTAAGCTTCTCAAGACAATAGTATCATTATTACAAAATTTCTTAAAAAAGTGCATTACGTTATCTCAAGATGAAGAGTAAAGAATATTTTCGGATAAAATAAATGTAACCAACTATTAAAAAACTGATGGTATATATTAGAACGCGAGATGGAATATTAGAACAAATAAATTGTTTGCCATATCTTCATCGCAAACGAGGCCAGAAATGAGCGTAAAGTGCCACTCATACGATGGCAAACAAAGTCAAATGCGCTTTCATGTGGCGAGCGCGTATCGAAACGAGATCAGATCGCTCGTTTCAGCAGCAGACGGACTACAACGGGGAAGCGAGGAAGAAACACGGGAAAGTACTAAGGCTTCCGAAGCCTCCTCGGCCTGACCAACCTGCCCTGCCTGCCGATATCGGCCAGTCGACCGGCGGATCCTGCTTGCCTATATTTCTGTTCACCACAAATCGGTTACTGTCGCATTAAGTTTCGACGCGTGCAGCTGCAACAATGGCGCTTAGCTGCGATCGGAAGTAACGGAAAAGAAAGAGAGAAAGCACATAAGCGGCGAAATAACAATCAGAGGACAACCAACCGTGAAGAGACCCAAAGACAGATTTACCGATAAACGATCTAAAGAAGATTCCGACCAAAACAAAGCCACTAAATTCGCAAAATTTCAGAGAAGCTTTGTTGTAATAATTTTGTTTACACTGTTATATTGATGTCGTATTTACATAATTTTTTAAAGAAACTACGTTTTTTATTGGAAACTATGTTATGATTAAAAATAATTTCAACACATTGGATACCGACTCTAATTCGTTTGTCCCTCTAGCAACGCCGGAGTGAAATTTTCACACTGTGTTGGATTTGTATCAATAAAATATACGATTGTGAATTATGCAAAATTATGATATACATAGTACGTTTATTGCTTTAGAGACTATTATTTGAATATTAATTATATGTAGAAATGTTATTTTGCACGAGTTTTGTATATTTTGTGAATTTGGTAGCGACGGGTCAGCAAACCAATCACTGGTGATCGGCAAGGCGCCACTAAAAATTCAAGTGCCGTTTACTAGTGACCAGCACAGCATTCAACGTGTTAATCAAGGTTTCCGCATAAAGCTGCTACTGAATTTGCCACCGGAAGGGTCCGCGACGCGCAGGTATGCTTCTCCCCTGGTCAACGCGACGATTTTCTCGAGAGCTTCTTGCTCTAAGCGGATTTTTGCTCTTAATAACCAGTCGAGCGTTTATTCGTAGCACGTCCAGCTATTGTTGCGGTGCAAACACCGTTTCCAAATATATTCTATTCAGTGAAGAGCTTTGCTTTCTCCCGAGTGGTTGAGTAAATCTGAATGGTAATAGCCGTCGGCTACGAGCTACGAGCGACGGCACTTATCCCGAACGTAACGATCCCGCATGCTCAAACTATACCCGCGACGCACACTAGACTTTATTCGTATATTTACACGTGTGGCGACAGTTCATAAATTTCTTTTATAAACAAAGCTAGAGACCATATTCGATTTGTTCGTGATGTTTCGGTGATTTCTTTTTTAGTCGCATATTAAACGAAACTCACAAACTTGGCACGATCTGTCTATAAAATAGTATCTATACCAATTGATACTTGACGTTTAATTACTCCTATTATTCCTCACGTTTGCATTATGTTATAATAATTACATTTAACTATTAAGAAAAATTATTATAAGATTATATTAATGTATAAATCTTTCATGTCTTAAAACATATGTTATAATAATCGTTATAACAAAAAAACCAAATGAGAATTCTGAAGAGTAGAAGTTTTCTTCATATAAATGTGTGAAAAAATTTTTTTTCAATTTCTCAGAAAGCAAATTGAAAATTCGATATCCTTTGCTTTCAATCGTTTCTGATTTCGAGGAGCTACCTATGTCTCAACATTTTAGTTAAGAAAAAAATTTCACTCCGAATTAATCGATACATTCTCAAAAATCAAAATAAAGTTTATCTGAAATTTATATAGGATTTACTAGACACAAAAATCTTGATTACGAAAGAATCTTGCTTCTCTCGTTTTGATTTTAATTATTACAATATTATTCGCAAAACCTTGGATCTATATTACATCGTATTTAATAATGATCATAAAACGACTTTTGTCATCTCTTGTTGTAGATTGATAGCAAGTCGATACCCAGTCGGCATCGGCGGCCTATTCTACCCGTCGACACTACAGCATCTCCATCAGCAGCAACAACAGCAGCATCAGCATCATTCGCGGCTGGCCGCCGCGGCTTCGTCCGCCCTCAGCAATGCCGTGCAGGTTGCCGGCCAATCACCGGACATTGTCGACGCCGACGGCATTCGTGGCGTTCTACTCGGCGGCGCCGGCTGGCCGTTTCCATGGAGGCCGGCGCACAGCCTGCAGACGCTCGAGCATCCCTCACCAAGCGACGTGGTCGGCACCCTCAGCCGCGTCAGTCCCGCGTCCGCATCTTTTCCTCAGCGAGGTGAGTTCGATTCTCTTCCCTGCCTCTCGCCCCGCTCTCGCCTACTCAGGCAGATCGAGACGGCTTATTAAGGATAATCCGAGGGAAAACGCGCGCCGCGCCGTGGTCGAAAGGAAATGTTAACATTGTTTCGCAACTGAGGTCTCGAACACCGGCTTTCACCGAGTCAGACAAAAGTAATGTGAAGTTCTCTTTTTTGAAATTTTCTTATTAAGTGGAAACCGAAACATATAATTAAGAATAATATAAAGAAACGAGATATTTTATGCCTGATGCCAAAATAGGCTTTCCTTTTAATCGTTATTTAATCATTATTATTGTAATAATTAAATTATTCTAGAGAAAAGTAGAATATTTATCTATATCTCAAAAATATGCCTCTGAGAAAAATAAATAAATAAATGTTTTTGATTACATAAAAATTTTATTACTTCTCTCTGCTTGATAATATAAAACTTTCACCGAATCAGACAAAAGTAATGTGAAGTTATCTTTTTTGAAATTTTCTTATTAAGTGGAAACCGAAACATATAATTAAGAATAATATAAAGAAACGAGATATTCAATATGCCTGATGTGTCCAAAATAGACTTTCCTTTTAATCGTTATTTAATAATTATTATTGTAATAATTAAATTATTCTAAAGAAAAGTAGAATATTTATCTATATCTCAAAAATATGCTTCTGAGAAAAATAAATAAATATTTTTGATTACATAAAAATTTTATTACTTCTCTCTGCTTGATAATAATACAAAACTTTCTCAGCTTGATCAACTTCAAAAATGTGTGCTCTCGACTGAAGAAATTCCTAAAAAATGTTATACACAAGATGCACTGATATTTCAAGACGATTGAAACATGAAATCGCCAACTCGTATAGATCGCGAAGAAAAGACGAAGGAAAACGAAGGTAACGCGGGGGACCTCTATAGATATACAGATATATTGTCTGTGTGCGCATTATAGACGCGTTCGTGTATCTATGTGTATATCTTCGCGTATACAACGCGTAAGGCTTCCACGGCTTCCATCATGACAAACCAACGTCGATCGCCTTACCCAACGATCGTTTTGCTTCTGCCACCTTGCCTAAGCACTTAGACAGTTACCATTCCCACCTATGAACACACTTGCACAATTATCAATTAGTTCCATCTTACAACGCTTAATTCTTTAACAGTATATATGATAACGATAATAACAACTGCTTAGTGTTTAGTTGCGTTATTTTTATTTTTTCTATAAATCTTGATACGGCTGAAAATTAAATTTTTTTCAAAATCAGCCATTTTTTTCGAAAATAAGCGAATATATTTAAAGCAATTGTAAAAAAAAATGAGAAGAAAAAAAAGAGAAAATATATTTAAGGCTGTATACAAAATCAACAGATTTTTTAATAAATCTTGTTTTAATGGTAATAATAATGATTCTCACTTTACGAACAAAAAAAGTTGAAAAGCACATATTTTTAAAAATATGTTCTGCTCGATTATATTTCCGATATAACAAATATCAAATTATTGATTATAAAAATGTATCGTATCTAGTTTCGTTTCAGCCGACTTTTTGTCTGTGCCACAACGATCATTTGTAGAGAGAAAGGATTAAACATTCTACACACATATTAATGACATATTGTCGCTAAAAATAAAACGATCATATTTATCCTCGATTTTGCATACATGGAATATCGCACACCAGTTAATAAAGACATAACAATAGAAAAAATATTTGTAGGAAATGAATAAATTATTGCATGTTTTATTGTCTCCCTCACGTTCTCATCGCAAAAGACACACGACTGTATAATGGTATTTTATACAAATATGTAGGTATACATCGCAAATAATGTCATTGGATGATGCATTTGCATCGATAGCGGCATAGGGAATTCAATACGCAGCAATTATGTCAAAATGGATTAATAGAATATTAATTAGCATTCTATTAATTGATTAAATATTCAATACGGATAGAGAAATGTATAATGGCGATTTATCGGAACGCGCGTGAGAGAGAATTTGTAAATTCAAAGCGCTCTCACCGGACTGATTGACGTATACGGATCGCGTTTAAAAAGAAAAGCGATTAACGCGTTTACCTTTCTCTCGTTAACGATTTGATTATATCGATAAATATACATGATGTGTCTTTCATACTTCACACACATTACAAATATCATTATTTGTTATCGTTATACGATATCGCAATTCTCTGATCTCCGCGAATTTTTGCGCCATTAATCAGACTTATCCCGCGTTACTTGTTAAGAATAATCCCAGTTGAAGGATAATAATCCTCGTAAATAAAAAGATCTTTGTTTCAGTAACTTGTGAAACAAAAGAGATAATTAACAGAAAAATATAACTCTACGAGGAGCTATCGATTCTAAGTAAAAAGTGTCCGGAAGCTTTTCATTGTGAGAAAAGATAATTGCATTGGAAGAGAAAAGTAATTATAATTTTCTTTGTTTAAAAAAACGTTATATATGTATATATAACAATTTTAAGAGAAAATTCGTGTCTATTGATACAACGATATAATAATATTAATGATAATCGATAAGCAAGAATAGTTTCGATAGGTTCTAGAAGAACAAAAAACACATGAAAAAAAAATTCGAAATAAATACATGTGTGTGAAAATCGCATATTTTTTTACATTGAAAAGCAGTTTATAAATAGAGAAGCTGTATGGTGATTGAAATCAACACGTGTATCTTCCTCCAGACGAACTCGACGATGACAACGGCGATGATCGTCTACATCGCGCGAGGAGTCCATCAAGTGGTGACGAGGCGCACGACGATCTCGGTGAAGGTGACGACTGTGCGGATGCCGACGGTGAAGGCGAATCGACATCGACAAGTCTCCATGGCACTTCGGTGGGCGGTGGTGGTGGTGGTGGTGGTGGTGTTGGTGGTGGTGGTGGTGGTGGTGGTGGTGGCGGCGGCGGTGGCGGTGGCAGCGACGGTGACGATAGTGGTAACGGTGGTGGTGATGGCGGTGGTAGTAGTGGTGATGGTGGCGGTGGTGGTAGCGACGGCGACGGCGGCGGCGGGAGCCGGGGGGAGGCGCGGGGGCGGCGGGGGGGGGGGGGGGGG
>NW_011627746.1:357621-371702 GCF_000204515.1 Acromyrmex echinatior
CCAACGGCCAACCACCGCGGACGTCCTCGCAATAACACCGTCCGACGACTTACGAGGGTAGCGTGCGGTTGCTGCGGGAGACGACGACCCTGAACAAGATGATCACCGTCAACGATGCGACGGCGACGCCTTCTCGGCTGGACCGCGCCGTCTGGCTGATCGATGTCGAGTGACACGGCGAACGCACGCACGTTGGCACGATATCGACGCGAATCGACACGGACTGACGGACGTCCTCCGATCGTCCTGCGACATCCCCTGATCGATCCCACGATACCACGGACACGGACACGGTTGTCCCCTCGGCGCGACGCGGCGCAGCGGTAATTCGAGAGCGTTGGAATTTAAAAATGCTTTTCTAATATGCGGACTCTGGACGATGTGGATAAATGTGAGTATGCGCGAGAAATGTAGAGTTTTGATTCGCTTTTATATCTCAATTATATAAGAAAAATTATCTCGTACAATTTAAATTGTACTCTACATTCTACTTTATTTTTAAATGAGTGAGTTCACACGTTCTAGCAGTCATCATTTTACTCAAAACATTTGTATAAATGTATAAGAATTTTCTCTCGTGATTGTGTATTCATAATTACTAGGGAAGCTAATCTAAAATACTCGTAGATAAAAGAATATATAAAAATATTTTACTTATGCAAATTTTAATAATATGTAATAGCAATAAATAAAAAATTATTGTTAGAATATTATTTCCGTTAGAATATAAACTCAATAAGTTGAAACTCTACGTTTTCTGAGCATAGTAGACTAATTCATGTCTATTCACATCTTTGTTATTATCTAGAAAAGTATTATCTCTTGCAAATAATTTCGTAAAATTATTTTTGATGCTCGATAAAAAGGCTTTATATAAGTCAATTTGTTCATCTCGAAATAAATTATCAAAAAAAGATGCGTTAAATTGATACAATGTTGTGTGATCACATTGTAATAATAAAAATGATATTATATTTAGTATTGGAGAATGGATATCCCATTTTTTTAGTCATTTTATCTTTTCGAGAAAAAGCAAGACATTTTGACTTATATCTTTTTCTATCGGGCCAATTAGAAATATTTGTGCTAGTCCGCGCAATTATGCAGAGAACTAAACTGTGATTATAATGATTTTGTGTCGCTTCTGTGAGCTACGGGTGACGAAAGCTGGTTACGAACTCATACGGTTTCCCTTCCGGTTTGTCGAGATACAATATAATAATAGCGCATCGTTCCTCGTTCCAACTCAGTTTGTCAATGTATTAAAACAGGATGCAAAATTTCATGGTACCGCAATTGACGGACGGAAATTAGATTCTGTTTACGTTCGAGAATCCTCGATATATATTACCCGGGATCTTTGTAAATAGTATAATATATATATTGATAGCGATTCTTCGATTTTGCGCGGATATACGAGAAGGAAAATTTTTAAACCGTCCTTGATTGTGCGACGCCCGATATTTTAATTATGGTCGATTACCGTATCCTTTTCTCTGATCGTTTCTCCTGTAAATAGTCTTTACGCAAAGTGTAAATTTGTATTTGGAATTATGTGCGCCGAGGGGAACGCACTGTGAGCCAGTGATCGGAAAAACTTCGTTTGTATAATTCAGGGATTAAAATCGATGCAATTTCGAGTTCAATTTTCGATAGACGAAAGATAGTGAACCTCACGGCAATGTCGCATTTCCATCTGCCATGTGAATATAAGCGCGGAGAAAAACCGATTTCCACATGTGTATCTACAGAAATTTAAACTTGCTGAAATTGCATCGTACAATACCTGATGTAATCGGGATTCGCTGTGGTTGTAAAATTGAACACACACACATGTACGACATATATACATAGACACGCAGCAAACAAACACAAACGTATACAACATAAGACACAGGCAGGGTTCCTACGATATATTCCACCTGTTGTGATAAGTATCTAAACGAATAATTTTATTAAACAGAACGGTAGAGCTATGAAAATATCGCCTCTCTCACATTATATACTACCTATCTATAGACGTCAATTAAGGAGAAGGTTCGCCTGGAATACCGTGTTTTATACGGATATTTGTGATCCGGAATCTCTTATTGTACAGCCGATCGTTTCGTAATGAATCGCTAAATAATGATCGTTGAACCATATAATACACGTCGTTCGAATTTCCTCTTAAGAACTTAAGAACTGTATCGAGCTGATCTACATTGATGATCATCATCGAGCTTGGTGTGAGGTAATCGGCAAACGTTCCTAGATTCAACGATATTCGGCGAGATCGACGAACGATCGAATAAAAATACGAATACGTTTAAATTGCGCTTTTTTTTTACTATGGCGCCCATAAAGAGATAGCAACGAAACAATGGAACGCGCATCGACAGTGTTCACATAAAAATATTAAAAATCCGAACTCCGCGCGGGGATTAAAATTAATTGTTGTGCGGTTTCATAAGAGGTCTCCCTATAAACAAATTGACACAGAAATAAAACATAGTATTCCGTTTTCAAAATAAAATCAACGAATGGACTCTTTGATGGAATTCGAACGGATCGAGAAGCGTGTCAGTTGATAAAATCTATTAATTCACATTTGTATCACCGTCTGTACTGTCTCATAGAAATGAAACGAGGGATAAAATTCACATGGAGCGAGAAAAATCACCAATTAAAGATGCTTATTTTGTTATATTTTACAAGTTTCTAAATTCCTTACGGATAAACGTCAAAAAGAATGATACAACGTTATGAATTCTCTAAAAATAGCAAATTAAAGATATCCATAACTTTTCTATGAAATTCTACGATTTATTAAAACGGAGATGCACGTTCGTGTATCTAAACATTTTTCACAGAAGAGCAACAATCATTAATTCACTGTCACAATCATTCATTCACTTGCAAAAAAGCTTTTTCTTTAAGCAAACTAACAAACTGTGAGTAATATCAACGAGACAGTACTTAGAAGAAAAGCTTAAATCAAGTCATGCATGAATCATTTCCTACGGATCCGATAAATTGCGCTTCGAAAGATCTTAACTTTAAAATCATCAGCTGGAAATGGAACGATAAAAAATAAAACGGTCAGCGAAACTTCGACACATCTCAGGGAAAAAAGTACTCATATTTCTAGTCAATATTTTTATTGACATTTATTGAACATTCGTTGCGATGCACTTCACTTAGGTAGGTAAGTATGATTATTCTTTGTTTCTTAAGCAAAAATTTATTTAAAAATTTACGTATCAAAATATTTAAAAAATAGTAAAAGAGTACTTATCAAACGTCTTATAGCGCGATCTGTCGCTGCGTAATGAAAAACGCGTAAAATTAATTGCTTACTTGTAACTTTTCACATCGCTCACGTACTCCTGAAGCAACTTGCGTACAAGTATTTACGCGCGTCGCTCCTCGTGTCCTTTGTTCTAAAACGGTAAAGCTAGCAGCGTAATCACGAGGGACAATGCACCTACACAGCCCACATTCTGCATTCGCTGCACATGCAGTCGGCACACACGACGTATCCTGAGTAACGTAAGTAAGTACATGGCACTTCAATCAATGCGTTCTCGCGTCATCGCACTTTCATCTCTCTTCTAATCCCCCCCTGATCTCTCCACTTCTATCTTTTTATCCATAAATTCTCTCTTTCTCATCCTCCTCTCTCTTTCTCTTCTTTCTCTTTTTTATTTTTATTTCTCGCTTAGTATCCACTCGATATATCCGTGCTCTACATTTTGTCGCCATTCTCGTCGCAATTCTCGTCTTGTCTCGTGACATCCGCAGCGCAATGTCTCTTCGTGGATCGGACGAAATCGTTGATATCGAGATGAAACTGTTTAGCGTCTCTATCCGTTTCTCCGCGGTTGTTTTCTAGAGAGATACATCTCTCTATGATCGAACTTGCGTTGTACAATCATCTATATCGGAGACGGATAGACGGGAAATAGTGACAGATATCTCTTGGATATTGAATGACTGAATATATTGCGGGACATTTCGGTATCCAATAGATATCCGAGATGTGATCACTGGATATCTGTGTTGCATCCGTAAGAATGAATTAGGTAGGTATGTGGAAAATAATAAATTCTGATATAATAAAATAAAGACTTATTAAACATTTATCTTTCAATTTCCTCTTTGTGATTAAGAATTTTATGTATTTAATTATAGTACTTTTTTAAATATACGTACGGAAAATTATCTTTACAAACTATTGCTTTTATAAATAATTTATATATATATAAAGAATTTTATAATAAAAAAATTTATAATAATACGTCGAGAAGATTTGTAAAAACGATATCAGTCATTCAAACAAATTTTTAAAGTTTATCATATCATCGGATAAGCCTGATCCATTTCCAAGATTGCATCGCACCTAATGGCTTCGTGAAGTCGACTATACACAAAAATATATTTCGATAGATATATCGCAGATATATTGGAGACCATCCGCAAACATTTTCGCAAGACTTTTGTTGTTCATAAACGGAGAGCGAAAAACTATCTGTGTATAACGCGTCGTGTTGTACAAAAAACAAAAAGAAAAAGCAACCGTCTCGTTACGGAAAAATATCAAAATTGCATACAGATAGAGAAGTATATGTATAAAATTCAAATATATCGGTTATTATCTAATGTTCCATACTGTTGAATACTAATTACGAGACTAACAGGAAAGCTTCTGTATATCTTCAACATTATCTTTCATTAATATCGATAAGCAGCGTGGTTAGTTTTCCCGAATAAATTAAACAAGTCTAAATTTTTAAATTATAATATGACATTTTATAATAATTAATAATAATTTCCACGTGAAAGTAACATTAGAAAATAAGGATACGAATCTAAAGGTAGTAATATATTATACTGGATCATTATTACTATCATTATTAATCCATTTATGGAAAACAGAAGAAACTTTTCGCTTCGTGAAAAACGAATATTTAACAATCGATATGTTACATATTAATCAAATTCGGGATGGAAGCAAGCAAAAAATTCAACATGCTAAAACCCGAAATGCTATTGGTTGGAAAAATACAATAATATATTATCGCTCGCTCATTAAAAACGATTTTATCGTATAATTTGCAGTACGTGAGGAATATGCTCCGATTTCGTAATTTCTTTAAAGCTTATTATCTAAAGCTGCATTTTGATGCGTGACGTGTGTGCACCGATTAGCTTGTCCCTCGTCATATTACTCCTCTTTTGAAAACAGATTTTCCGGTTTTTAAAAGCAGATATCGAAATCGTGTTTGTCGAGGATCGAAAGTTCACCGGCTCATTGTCGCCGACAATCCGGAGTCGAGTTGCAGTCCTCTCGCGTCACCACGCCTCCCCCCCTCCCCCTCCCTTCTCCCCTTTTTCCTACCGTATCGTGTCCCAGAGTAATTTAACACGTAAGGGGATGACAACGGACTCGAAACCCGCGTCCTTTTAAGGGCCCGTAAGTGACGATCGTGTTACAGCACTGAATTCACAAAATTTGTCAGGACCGATGAGTTTTTCTCGTATTTTTATAGCGATTATAACGATTAATAGTACTGTCGAAAGTGTTCGACAATTTTTTTCGAAGACGTTAACAAAATTACAAAACGATTATCGTCACAGATTAATTGAATAAAATATATTAAAGACCCATTATTTTTGCAATTAATATTAAAAAACAGATCGGAGGGGGGAGGTTTATACTTTTCAAGTATAAAAGTCGGATTAAAATCCAACAAAGAAGATAGGAATAAAACTTTACTCTTTTACAATCTGTTTCGAGAGAATTAATTTTCAGAAAACCTCGAGCAATCCTAAATATTATATTATAGACATACTTTTATTATTTTCTCTTAAATATTTTATGGTATTTTTAGTCGAATCATTAAATCGGTGATAAGTAATTACGTGTCTCTCTTTAAATCACCGATATTACAATCTTGCAGTACTGCGTCATCCCTGAGATGTCATCTATTCTGCGTGATCCCAATTACTTCAACGAGATATGAATTGATAAGGAATTAATTGTCGCATCTACCGCGAAAGGTCGTTTAATTTGCTCGCAATCGGCGATCGGCTAATCGAGTTAATTACCGACGAGCAAGAATAACACAACGATGACTTGCGACAGCTGTAGCGTCACGAAATAGCATAGATGATCGTCGCAGATGACGTCTTTTTCTCTTTCCGAGCAGGAAGGTAAGCGCACGGTCAATTTATCGTGGCCCATTATCGCCGCCATGATCGTTCCGTGACCGTTATTATCCGTCTGACCGTAAAGAGGACTCGTCAGATAATTACTCTAATGGAATAATTTTTTGGAAAAATCTATCGTCAATGCCACGAGTGCGCACGATACAGCAACAACAAAGGCCACACCCCGAAGAACCGTGGCGTCCGCGTTCCAAGGCTTGTTAACTGCACGTACACGATTTCCTAATAAAAGAGAACGATAAACGCGTATCGAACGCGATTATCATTCTACTAGAAATTGTTAGTTGAAATTATAGTTGAAAGAAAATTTTCATTTGAGATATTGCGCCACTTGATATCTAATTAATAATTTATCTGTCTACTTGCTTGATGCATCTTGCATATTTTTAAATAGCGAAATTCCTTTCAATTAGGAACTATCCGATATAAATAACTTCTTTTAAACTTGATTATTTTGTATAATTTTATGTCTTAAAAAAGTTACATAAATGAAAGAATGATGCTTATTAAAATTTCATTTCAATTAAATATTTTAATTAAATATCCAAATATATAAATAAGTATATAACAATAATGTTAAATGTATAAATGAAATTAATTGGAGAACACAATTTTTAAATTATAAATATTGTGATCCTTGTAAAATGTTTCGTTCGTCAATCAATCTTCTTTTATGATTGTAATCTTTAGCTAATTCTTTTGAGTTAAAGAGAAATGTGTTGCCACGATTTTAAGGTTTTTTTATAGATGATGAAATTCTTTTCTATATATGTCAAAAATTATTATTCTGACAAGATATTTGACAAAAATTCGTGCATTTTTTGAAATTTATTATTGAATTGTAATATTTCCACAGATTTTAGAATTTGTTGCAATAATTTTTAACTGACATTTTTACGTATACGTAATAAAAGAGGAGAACGAATGTCTGAATACATTTTGCATCCCAATGAGACTCTGAAGGTTAGATTAATATTTATGATGTTCCATAAAATGTATTCATGTTGAAAAGAAAACTTTTGTCCCATGTATCCCTAATCGCCCCTCGCAATCTTGTGTTTTACTTTTTCACGTAACGTTTCGAGATCATATTATATGCTTCTAGAATTCTAGAAAGTCAATATCTCTTCGGAAACATAAAAAAAAATCTTCTATTTTCTTCGTACAAAATCAAATTACGTTCAAAATATCCAATGAGAATTATTGCGAATAAAATCGGAATACCTTCAAAAATGTAATAATTCGAAAAATAACTAATATATATATATATGTATCGATATCTTCGCGGTGTTCCACTTTCTGACATCGAATTGAACATGCACGGTTCTCAGCATTCGTATTCGATCGAGACAGTTTTCGAAACCGACGATAGAACTCGGGGTACGAGGCCTGACGCGGCGACAAAGAGGGCAAAAGAAAAGGAGGAAGGGAGCAGGACGGGGGGAGAGAGAGAGAGAGAGAGAGAGAGAGAGAGAGAGAACGAGAAAAGAGGAGGGAGAAAGAGGGAGAAAGAGAGAGTCAATGGCTATAAGCACTAAGCACGTAACTATAAAAGGAGCCGGGGGTTGCGAATCGTCGCTAGATTAAAAAGAGGCTCCCTTTTTCGCTTGCTCTTTTATGCCTATGCGCGCCGCGCCCCACACGCCCCACATACATCGCGTACGGCCTCCTCATCCTCCTCCTCCTCCTCCTCCTCCTTCTTCTCTTCGTCATCGTCTGTAACGTTAACGTTACACGCGCGCTTGCATGTGGGCACTACACGCACATTCGCACATTTACGCGCATCCGATATCTCGCGACCGTTCATCCGCTGGAAAAGCAATTCGATCTGGCGGCGCAAGTACGGTGGATACAGCCATCCTCTCTCTCTCTCCCTCCCCCCCCCCCCCCCCCCTTTTTTCGTCAGACGCTCAAGCGTCGGATTTCCTGATGCTGAATTCGACTTCGCGATGTATGCCCACTCTCGCGTTTATCGGAAATGCGAATTGCGGCGAGCGCAAGCGTGACGTTTGTCGAAGATACCGGCAACTACCTTGAATGCGACTTGATTCAATCATAAAATAGTTGAAAGAAAATTTTCATTTGAGATATTGCGCCAGTTGATATCTAATTAATAATTTATCTGTCTACTTGCTTGATGCATCTTGCATATTTTTAAATAGCGAAATTCCTTTCAATTAGGAAATCTCCGATATAAATAACTTCTTTTAAACTTGACTTGTATAATTTTGTATAATTTTATGTCTTAAAAAAGTTACATAAATGAAAGAATGATGCTTATTAAAATTTCATTTCAATTAAATATTTTAATTAAATATCCAAATATATAAATAAGTATAACAATAATGTTAAATATTGTATATAAATGGAATTAATTATTTTTCGGAGATATTTAATTCGCGCGAAGCAACTGCGTGTGTGTAACCATTCCAAATTAATTTAAAGTTTAACATGCTCGTTAGCATAAGTATAATTGTATTTTTCGTGCGCGCATGCAAGTTATATTTAAACATAATATGCAGTTCTGCATCATAGTCTGTGAATACTTAGAGAAACAATGATGATTGGAGTAAGTGTCTAATGTTGTAACACGCATATAATGCCTGCAAACGCACAATGCATGTCTATCCGCTTCTAATGCATACGCAAGGCTCATATTACAATTAAGTACTACGGCTGATCGTATTACCATTCGGATAATATACAAGGGCATAAGGAAATATGAATACTCAGGTATACTAATAGAAGCAATCAGCTGTTCAGATAAGTAATCAGGATTAGCGTCGGAATTGGCATTGTGAATTAACAATCTTCTTTTAAAGACTGTGTAATGCTCGATACGTAAACTTACTATTTCTTTTTGTTAATTTACAGCTACATTTATAGAAATTCTTATCGAGCAATTTTAACATAAAGTGCATTTAATAACTAAATATGCAAGAACAATAATTTTTTTCTTTCAGTTATAGCGCTTATATCTGTACCTTTTGTTTCAACTTTTCATCTTTGAACCGTCCAGTTCTCCAGACTATCTCGAGCCGGATACGAATTATGATCGTTCGATTCTCGCTCGATCTCGTCGTCTTTATCCCGAAAAACGAGAGATAGAGAAAGAAAGATAAGCGAGTGAAAAAAGATAAGCGAGAGAGAAAGAGCGCTTGTACACGCGCGGATACAGGCGGCCCATCGGTAAATGGATGGATGAATCTGGGCGAAAAAGGGTGCCTTTGAGCTGCCGAGTCCGTTGCTGCCAGATTAATTAACGAAGCACTCGCCCGGGGGCCGGAGGAGGATCAGCAGCAACTCCGTTATCAGGGTGGAAAGCTAATAGACAGATACCTCTGCCTACTTATCTATCAGTCCACCTCTCGATCAACCACCTTTCCATCGAACGGCGAATGCCGCTACCATTCGCGTCAATCGTTAACTAATCGCTCGTGCTATTACCATCATCAGTATATCACTTCGATCGGTGCTTTTTCTATCATTCTCTCTCTCTCTCTCTCTCTCTCTCTCTCTCTCTCTCTCGTTTTTTGCTATAAAAAATTGATACATAAAGATATAACAATATTTAATTTTTCCCATATCCAATACTAATGTGAGCTATTTGAATTTAAGAATTTAACGGTAAAAACGATTAATCCTGTATATCATCTAAATAATTATTTAAAATATATTTCTACATAAATATAAAAAAGCAATTTGAGAAAATAATAAGTTTTTATAATTCCTTTTTTTCTCTTTTAATTGGGAGTATCATATAATGACTATAGTAAAAAAAATGATTATTTGCTACATAAGCTTTCTTTCTCATTAATACTTGAACAATTTTAATTATTCTCCTACATTCCATACATCAGTGATCATCACACATTTATTTCCAAATCTAAAGACCCCGATGATGAAGTCCGGTAGGGTCCTGAAACGCTCAGAAAGAGTTCAAATGTAATCGTTGCGTCGAAAAAGATTGTCGGCCGATTGTTTTTCGCGTTACACACAGATCTAAAGATTTCGAAGCGTCCATCTAAGTAATTACTGCAGCTTAGGAGCGTCGTCAGAGTTGGGGTCAGCAATGGTGATTAAACGTGAGATAAAATACAACCGTACCGCCTCCACCGCACACATGCGATATGCGGTTCTTTCTCTCGTGTTAAACCAAGTCTCTTAATTGAAGTAGCAGCCTTTTGAATATTCCTAACAACGTGCTACATGAAACGTTGTAGCGTAGCGATGTTCCCCAAACACGCATCAAGATCCTTGATATCTGGTTCAGCATTTCATAATATTAATATTTACTCCTCTTTTTTACGTACTGTTTAAAAATTTTCTTTGAAATTGCTTCTTTATTATCTCTCATATCAGGTATTGAATTTATATAAATCGCATTTGTGTAAAATTACATGTACATGCTGTTAAATCTATATAGTGTCAATTTTAATCTAATTTAAGTTGCCACTGCGCCTACTCGATATATCGTTATTTTACATATTTACACTAAAACGATATAGTGTCAAATTTCTCCATTGTTTCAGTATAAAATAATGATATATTGAGTAAGAGCAGTGGTGACTTAAATTAGATTAAAATTGACGCTGTAGATTAAACAGAACATGATATAGTTTTACGAAATATAAGAAAAAAGAAATACGAACGTGACGAGAACAAAAAAGAGAGAGGCGCGGAAAGGAACTGCAGAGGATGGTCTACGTAATATTTCTATGGTATTGAAATTAATTCGTGAAAAGAGACTGACGTATACGCAAATGCGTGGCCTTTCTCCGCGCTAATAGACTCGTCTGCTCTCTTGCGCTTTCACTTTCTAAAGCACAACGTTGACCCTGGCGTTCTGGGGATAATCGACTGAAAATAACCCCAAGAGACGAACACCGGGGACCCCCCTAGGTCCCTGATAGACTCGTTCTTCAATACAGTCTGGTGCATCTGTTCCTTTTGAAGAGGACGAATGACTTCGACAATTAGAGGAGCAGCAGCAGAAATCCTATCGAAAGACTGCGCGCGCCGCTCGACCTGCGTCTTATTTCTCGCTTAGAATGATTGGGATCGTCAAGATTACGCGGACGTATAATATTGGATCATCTAAAAAGTATCCGCGGTTTTTTGTCAGATGGTGTTGATGGTCAACACATCTGAGTGACAAAAAACCGCGGATACTTTTTAGATGACCCAATATATCTGCAAGGATGTATTTGAAGATATAATAAAGGTCAACCCTGAGGAATCCGAGTGAATTTAAGCATGGCGTGTGAACAAATAAAAGAAGGTCTAATAAAGTGGAAAAATTAAAAAATTATTATCAACTCTATTTTTAAACGAAAAATCGAAATTTTCAGAATTAATGAAGATTAATGAACGAAACGTATGTAGATAATATTGCGAATAAAGACTATCTATCTATTAAAGAACGTTATACTTTTTAAAAACGTCTTATTAAAAACTAAGTTATTATTACTTTTTTGCTTCAATTAATAAAAACTAAAAACCGAAAAACCGAAATGAAAACCGATGAAATGTTCGTCGATATCGCAAGATCCTATTTGATCCCCGTCATTGTAACGGTCGAGGATTAATGTTGGTGCACAGTCAGACATAATTGATCTACTCATAGAATTTCCTACAATTAAAGTATTTGCATAACGCGATGGCGTGTCGGAAATATCTTTTCATCAAACTGATGAGCAACTAGCGGTGCCGTGTATTATATATACACGAGGTGATATATTGTCGGGGACGGACACGCTAAGGGGTTTGTTCGTTTAATACTCATCCCTAACTATTCAATACCACGTAGCGAGAGTGTAACTGCTTGTTTGTATTCAAATCAAGGGTCGGCAAATGCTTTTTTTTCTTATCTTTTCAAATCGCCTCAATGGCAAGCCTTAAATGAGCTGAGTACAAAAGAAAGAATAAGTAAAAGCTTTTTCCTTTTACAAAATATATTAATATAGTTTGCGCAAACGACTCCGCACATTTCCAATTTTTCTTCTAGTACTGTGAATTATGAAAATAAATATAATATTATTTATGCATGACAAGCACGCAGAACTTTAAAGAAAAACAAAACGGACATTTTTATCGCTACGCATTACGCAAGGATTGTTCGACTAAAAGATCTCTGTACCAAATCGGGAAGCCCCCAGCTTTAAATTCGACCTAACTGACGACAGGCAGCGCAACGTCGTGATTATTGGAGCATAGGCTGCGTGATCGGCGCGGTTCGCGGTTGAACGAGAGTGCTAAACGACACCAATAAGGAAGTAATAGCAATACGCAGGGAGGCAGAACCGTGGCTCGTCGACGGACCGGCGCGGCGCGGGCGAGAGAAGGGGCGGCTTCCGCGCGCAATTACGGATTTTGAGTGACAGATGCTCGCCCAGTCGGCAGTCGGAAGATTAAAACAAGTAATCAAAGTCCCGGTAGCCACCCCGGGATGGATATGGATGGATGCACGCCTCCGGTCCCCCTGTTCCCTTCCCGCGCTCCACCCTTCTGTCACCCTTCCGTGCGTTCCCCTCTGATCCCGCTACCCGTTCTTCCTCCCCTTTCGTCGTGTCTCCTCGCCTCGAACCCCCGTACCCCGTACAAGTTCCGCGCGCGCTCCTCCTTTACTCATCTTACTCCCTCCTGGAAGCAGCAAACCACCAAGGGTAAGCCCCGCTACTATAATATCCACCTATAGCCGTCATCAAGGCGCGCCCTGAATGCTCCTTTAAGAAAATGTTCCTTTCGCGAGCAGTCGCGTAGGAAGGTTATTAGGCGTCTTCAAGAGGTAGAGCGAGAGAGGCGGGGAGAGAACTTGGGATGAGTTATATTCAAACGACGCAGGTTCTCTATCATGCTTAAAATGCTAAAGACATGCCCAACGTGTCGGCGATAGGGATTCTTTCGAGATAAAAGAAATCGACGGAAACGTATATAATATTATTAGGTATTAATGTTATTATTAGGTAATAATAACATTAGTAAACATGCGTCTGAGAGCGTAAGTAAAAATTTTACTTTTTCTACAAGATACAATTTCCCAGATAACATACACGTTGCATAAGATATCTTAGAAAAGATATTTTATACAACATAAATGTTATCTGGGAAGTTTAATTATTACGAATGTTTAATAATTTTATTGCGAGAGAGACCTTCTCAGGAGCAAAGTAATTGGATCTAGTCGTCTAGTCAGGATTAACAATCATCGTGGGATAATAATTTTTTAATCAAAATAAAAATTTGTGTAGTGCTTACTAAGATCGTTTAGAGTACTGTCGTCAGCACAATTAGGATCCGAAACCTTACTGTTACGCGCTCAATTGTCCCACAATGGAAGGACCATAAACCGAGGGCGATGGACAAGAAATCCCTCGATTAGACTCGGCAATACAATGCCGATATAATCTGACCACTTAATCGACAAAATATAATAGTGAATTGAACGATTACGTTTGCAATTTTGTACCGTGGCTATTGGAATACAAAGCGAGTTATTTCAGTGAAATAATATTGCTTATAATTTGAAATATGCTTCACAAATCAATTGCTTTCTACAACGCAAATTACACAATACAAAAAGACATATAGAGAATATAAAAATTACATTAATTTTTATTATTTAACTTTTAACATTTCTACTAAATTTAATTGCCTACATGAGAATATTCTCCAAAAATAATACAAACAAATATAAATATATAAGAAGTCTCATTTTTCCCGACACACTCTTCCTACTATTTTATATTTTGATAACAAGGCTGTACTGCTGCGACATGCGACTTGTTGACACACAGCGGTGCCGTGAGACGCGAATGTGATTAGTCTTGAGATTCTCATGCGCGCACGGGGGTGACGAACTGGGATTGGAT
>NW_011627746.1:371729-398522 GCF_000204515.1 Acromyrmex echinatior
AGGCGTCGCTTTTCGGTTTTGCTCCCTCTTACGATTTCCCGACGCTCTCGCGACGCATTCTAGGCTCATCGCTTTCCCAAGAATCACGGCTTTCATCTCATCTCATCTCATATCTCTCTCCCCCCCCCTTCCTCTCTCTCTCTCTCTTTCTTTCTCTTTGATTATTTTATCTTCCTTCCTCGGAGGCGTTCCCTGAGACTTCGTGGTGCTCCGACGTGGGTATATCCTCTCTCTTCGCGAAATAATAAGCTCACTCTACTAAATTTATCATGAGCAGCCTTTAGAATCTCATGTTTTCAAATAATTTTAGCAACCAACGCTAATTATTCATATACTGCGTTATCATATTTTTGCATGAATTAAATGATTGTTAAATGACAATTTACCGAATGCATTTAACATTTTATATTTTATAAAAGATAAATTAAAACATAAATATATAAAATATGACAAATATAGTTTTTTTGACCTAACTACTCATTTAATTAAAACATAAGTACTTTCTAATAATTTTAAATTACACTCGTATACTGCTGTAAATAAAAAAGTTGTTAATGTATGTCAATCTGTATAAAGATTATAATATCGATTTTTCTGAGCATAAATATATATTATATCCCATATATTTATTAACTGTGATGGGAAATGAAAAAAAAATTGAAACGCAAAATCATTCCATGTCATCTAATCTTCTAGAAAAAAATCAGATTAATTAACAATCCTTTTTCCCCCCCTCTATGTATTGAATTTATCTATATTCAAGTATGCAGGCATGTACTCACACATTTATCTTATTATCCACTTTTAAGATTTTATATAAAATCACACAAATAAATGTAATGTACATATAATAAGTGTAATGTACATATGAAAAGAATATATAAATATGATACATATTATAAAATTAATCTTATTGAATTAGAATTATATTAAGTTATTAACTATATTATATTAACTATATTATATTATATAATAATCTATTATGTTTTATATATATATTCCCCCTAAATGCATGCTTAATTAACCGATTCAAAATATTGTTTGCTATCTTTTGGATTTGGTTTAATGGTTTTGGAATCTGGCTGCCAATTTGCAGGACATACCTCACCATGCTCCTCAACAAACTGGAAAGCTTTGATCAATCTCAATGTCTCTTCGACACTTCTGCCAACTGGAAGATCATTAACGCAAAACTGTCGAAGAACTCCTTCCTTGTCTATGATGAAAAGACCTCTGAGAGCAATTCCTGAATCTTCTAACAAAACGTTGTATTTGGTTGATACGGTCTTGTTGAAATCGCTCAAAAGAGGATAGCCTAAATCTCCTCCAAGACCACCTTGCTTCCTTGGAGTATTAATCCATGCCAAATGGCTAAAGTGCGAATCTGTAGACACTCCGATCACTTGCGTATTCAAGGCTTCAAATTCTGAGATCTTTTCACTAAATGCAATTATCTCTGTTGGGCAAACAAACGTACTGCAAATAAAATATAATATAAAATTAAATATTATACTAGACGTACATTAGAAATGATAATCGAGGTAAAATTACATACAAATCTAATGGATAGAAAAACAAAACAACGTATTTCCCTTTGTAGTCGCTCAACTTGATTTCCTTGAAGTCACCTTTAACTACCGCAGTACCAGAGAAATTTGGAGCAGGTTTCTGGATTTGCGGTCCATCGCTGAATAATTTTGAACTCACTGTCAAATTACGGACACCTTTCGCCAACAATGTGTTGTCAGTTCTCACTAAAGAACTAGTTGCAGTGGCAATCTACAAATATAAAGATTGAATAAACAAATTAAAGCAGGAAAGAAATCCACCACGGATTGAAGAAACAATAATAATACTTTTGTTTGTATCGATATGTTAAAGCAGTGGAGAATTAACCACATTTGCATGCAATGAGTCGGCAGAATGTTAGAGCTTAATCGAAACATATAACGAGAAGTTCGGTAGCACTTACCAGTGTTCTACTTTGTGCGCGCAGCGAAGCAAGTAATCGAAACATTGTGAGAACAGATAATACACCCTAAATTCGCTGTGCAGTTGTTTGTAAAACTCGCAGAATCGTAGAACCGAAAACTAGATGCAAGAAATTTCGCCAATCTCCCTCAGCGACACGCGAACATTGCAACCGGTAGGATCGGAATAAAAAGGTTATGAAACATTTTGAGAGAGAGAGAGAGAGAGAGAGAGAGAGAGAGAGAGCGAGAGAGAGAGAGAGAGAGATACCAGCGTATTGCGCATGCATGCATAGTTCCTTTCATAAATATTGGATCATCTAAAAAGTATCCGCGGTTTTTTGTCACTAGATGTGTGTTGATGGTCATATATCTAGTGACAAAGTACCGCGGATACTTTTTAGATGACCCAATATATATTGTGTGTGTAACCTATATAAATTCTACGAATTTAATAAATTATGTGCAAAATAAAATAGCAAATATTTAGAATATAATCTCGTAAAAATAATTATAAAATTAAAAAATTTTATAAACGTAAAATTAAAAAATTAAAAAAGCAAGATTCGGCAGCTCTAACTAAAATATTGTTCCTTGTATATCTATTCAAAAAACTATTGAAAATTAAATTTTTTAAACAAAAATTATCATTTTTATATGAATGATTAAAAAATATAATACGACTAATGAATATAATTAATAACAAATTGCAAAAAATATTGCAAAAAATAAGCAATACACACAAAACAAATGTAATCATGTTTATTCAAATAACAATATTATAGAAGTCTTATATTCATTCTTATTAAAATATATATATATATATATATATGTGTGTATATATATTTTCATATATCTGTGTATGATATATAGATTTTTAATAGTAGTATTATAAACAAATATTTGACTATTCACATTGTATATATCTATCAAATAATATGTATTATAAATCATATATTTCTTACATATATAAATGTATGTTTAAAGAATAAGCAAAGATACTCGAAAAGCAACATTTGGATAAATTTTCATTTAACTGAAGCCTAAATATGAAAATTATCAAGACTTATAACTTATATAGTTGATGTGAGAAAGCGATAAAGTCCATTATAGAGGGATAAAAATTCAACAATTCAAAATCGACAATTCAACGATTCTTATTAGATTTTATATGAAATGTGAATTGTTAATTTAGTAACGTCTTTGTCAATTTATCAAGAAGACGTATGATCACAATATTTGTTATTCTCTAATAACCACAAAATGATATTTCATATACATATAAATTTTATATTAGCGATTTGAACAAATTCTTTCAATTGGAAGCTGTGGCGGTCGCGTTTGGCGCAGGAGTGGACGTTGATGTAGATTCCTCTGTTACAATACGTCGATTTTTCTTTATCCTCTTCCATTCGCCATTCGTGTAATTCATTTGGAAATGAGTTTCAACCAACATCGGAACAGTTGTTCCGTCAGACTGTGTTACTTCTTCTACATTCTCCGAAAGCATCACTGTGACTATATTACCCAATTTTGGACAAGGATTATCTATATACAAGCGAAATGATTGATAGTATTATTAAATATAATTTACAAAAGAGAAAAATACATGTGAAAGAGATAGACATACCCCTCGAACCAGCCATAAAACCTAAAATAAGAGCTTTTTCTGGACGCGTTACTTTATTTGCAGTTCTAAACATTTCTTGTGCTTCTAACATTTGTTCTCGCTGTAATCCAATAACAATAAACAGTAAGTATCCTATATTTATAATATATAATTAAATGCATACAATTAATCTTACGTACCGTAAGAGATAGGCCTTTTCTTGGGTTAGCTGCCGCATTAGTCGTAGTAGTCTGTATACGAATCTGTGTGACTGTCTGAGCTGGTCTGACAGTTTGCACAGCTACTGGCGTGCTTTCCACAGATGTTATCACCGTCGGTGTAGTCACTGCCAATACAGCAGTGGGTGTTGTGGTGGTGGTGGTAGTAGTTAACGTAGTAGCTATGTAATACGAAATGTTTAATCAAAATCTGAACAAAATAACATGATCTTTTTAATAACTGTAACTTACGTGTTTGCTGCGTAGTCGTGACTGAAATACTGCTTGGCGTGCTAGGTGCGGTATAGGATTGCGTTGTAACTACTACAGTTGGTGTAACAGGCGTAGCAGGCGGATTTATTGAGGCCAATCCTTGCGCGTACTCCGGAGTGGTAGTTTCTACAACCGATGGAGTTGCTGAATTCTTTTCTGCCACAGCGATCACTTGTGCTTCCACTGCTTTTTTCTGTTGCTCTTCGAAGTCCATCATCTTTTTCCTCTTCTTTGCTACAAATCCCATAGGTTGTTCAGTAATATCCAGCAATTTAATACCACCATCCTTTCGAATTCTGCTGATTGATGTTCTATTAGACATAGAAGTATTTGTAAGCGATGGGGACCGAAAACCGCTCGTTGGAACTCTACTTGGGATTCCTTTCAAAGGTGCTAAAAAAATATATACAATGCAATATATTGCAGATAACATAAAGAAGTAACATAGCATTTATAAATTTATATATACTTGTATCAGTCATTTTTCTTGGCATTCCTCTGCTTCTTACTGGTACAGTAGGAGCTGTGCTCTTTTTGAGATTACTAGCGGCATCAGTGCTTTTTTGAAGCAGTTCTGCTCTTAAGGCTGCACTTTTTGGTTTCCTCTTGAGAGTAAAATGTTTGACTGGCGTAGGTTGCTGACCTACCACTGAAGTCAATGCAGTCTTGTTAAGATAATGACATTCTAAGGGAAGCATAGCAGGATCATTCTGTTTCTTGAGAAGTTTCCGTAAATCATTGACTAATTCACCAAAAATTGGTCTATGTTCATCTAGATCAGTGATGTCTGTATTTAAAGAACCAGTCGATGGAAAAGTTTTCATCGCTTCGGATAACATCGATACCCACAATTCACTGTCCACAGCTGCAACCTCAATAATCTCCTCCAGTTCTGCACGCCACTGTCATCAGGTTTAAATAATAAAATTTTAATAAAAGTAAAAATATAAAAAAAAGTTCTAAATCCATTAGTAGGCGAATGCTTATTAGAAATATGAATTCACTATTAATTTCACTATTTTAGAAAGCAAGTATGTATATTTCGAGAAAGCAATACTCGATAAAAGTATGAAAATATAAAGATAGAGGAAAATGCTTACCTCTTCAACATTACGTCTAGGTATGTGAAAAAACGACAGCAGTAGCTTGAGTTTAACCTGCGTTTGTAAGTCGGGAAAACAATCCTTGATGTTCCGCAATACCTCGGCATTGAGTTGCGAGCAAATTGAGCTGCCGGTCCAGCTATCATTTGATGTACCAAGCTTATTATGTAGCCACAACGATGTATCGCTGTCCCTCACATTCGCCATATTGGAGTCGTTTGCTTCCGGCGCGTGCCGTACCTCACTGTAGTGCGCCACATGCGATGACATGCGGTGATATGCGGTTCCCGCCATGAAGCAACGAGCATGCGTGCGCATATCAACACAATGTGTTGATCCTTCCTAGGTACCCGTAGCCTATAAAGGTGTCTTTTCATGACGATCGACGCTTATTTTTGCCGTCAAAATAAATCACGTGATAAAAATTGACACTCGATATTCGTCAATTTCTATAACTTGATTTATAAATTGCCAACACACCATCGTCACTCGCAATGCGATAGCTTCACGATAGCCAATCAGAAGCATCACTAATTATTATTGACGACTTTATCGGCTTGTGCAAGGAAACCAGTTCAGTACCAATTTCACGACGCGAAACTAGAGAGCCTCAAGCTAGCATCACATAAGCGGAACAGAACAGCGAAACTAATCACAATCGCAGAAAAGAAAGTAAAGTAATGACAATCAACTGCAGAGTTGTGATTGGCCGCGCTGTTCCGTTTCGTTGTAAATTTCCGCTCATGGGAGAAAATGGCAAATTGCATCACGTGACCCATCTCCTCTGATTAGACATGGGCATCAAAGCTCCATCGGCATGGAAGATTGAAGAAAATAGAGTTTATACCACTAGAGGAGAAATACGGACGTCAAGGCTGTGAACAAGATTTAAAGGACACAAATATCTTTCTATCCTCTTCTAGCCTCTTTTGGCACATGCGCCAGAAAGAAGAAAAGTTAGCTGAGCAGAACAGAAATGTATCCATAGAAGTATTGGGTCATCTAAAAAGTATCCGCGGTACTTTGTCACTAGATATATGACCATCAATACACATCTAGTGACAAAAAACCGCGGATACTTTTTAGATGACCCAATATCATCTGCTGTCTCTCAGATCTTCCTCATACTTTCCATTGCTTGGATAAGTCATTCCCCCTCCTGTAATATAAGTTCTATGGAAAAAATTCCAATTACCTGATTGGACGTGGGCATTCACGTGATACAATTTGCCACTCTCTCTCTGTGAAGCTCTCTACGCGAAACAGATTAGTATTCATAGGCTGCTTTTTCATGTTGACATTTGACGCTCTTTTTCAGCATCAAAACAGTATCAATTCAATATCAATTATGAAACTTCTTTCCCAGGATAAAAAGTGAAAAGTAAAAAATTTCTTCATTAACTTCAATGATTACAATTTTCATCTTTCACTTTCCATTCTAGAGATAAAGTTTCATGATTGATCCAGGTCACGTAATCAAAATTGATGCTATTCGTCAATTTTTTGATCACGTGACCTATTTTGATGCTCGAATCGAGCACCAGCATGAAAATGTAGCATTCTGTCTCATTTTATCTTTGTTCTAACAAGGATAGTATTTAGATTTGTTCTATCTTTGTTATAAACAAGATTTGTTTTATCTTTTTTATAAATAACGAAGTTGTTCCTAAGTCAATTCGAAGATTAATAATCTCATCTTAAGACTATGGCTGTGTTCGCTTTGGCGTTCATAATGCTTTAACCGTCCTTTTCATCCTTGTTGTTTAGTAAATATTAAACAAGGATAATAATGCTCACGCTATAAGCGGCAAAGCGAACGCAATCATTATATTGGGTGTTGATGGTCAACACTATCTAGTGACAAAAAATGGATACTTTTTAGATGACCCAATATTTTAGGACGGTTTTAAAATAAAAACAAACTATGAATACTGCCCCATGTTTTTCGCGTTTCACAGGTATAGGACTTAAATCTACAAGGTGCTCTTTGTTTCCTGTTTCTTGCTTTTTACCTTTTGTTTTTTTCTCCTTTGTAATCGTTTTATCGACAATTGTTGAAATTTCTTGCTACATATTTCTTGTTTCTTTCAAAGTTGGTTAACTTTTATCTCGGGCGACAAAAAGCCGGATAAGAAGCAAAAAAACAAGAAACATGTCAAAAAATAGTAAAAGGCAAGATACAGGAAACAAAAAGCACATTATTAAAATAGGCTTTACGGAACGAAAAGGCAGAGAAATGATGAGACAGAGAGCGCTAATTTTAAAGAGAGACGCATACAAACTACGCCATATAATCTTTCCACTATGAATCATGACACACCATGTTATCCCTTCTACATCCACCATGGATTGTAGACGAACGAGATTCGAGATGAGAAAATTTCGATCCTCCCCGTAATTCGCATTACTGGATCCCACTGGATCCTTCCCGATCACTCGTGTGAAACTAGTGTGCAGCTTTGGTTGGTATATGTTCTGTGGCAGTGTTGTGTTCGATGAAATGTACTTGCATGTGTCCACTTCGATTTATGCATTTTTCTCCAATTAATCTTCAACTGCGAATCGCAAACATGCTAGGCTCGAATGTTGTTTCAGATTCTCAGGAATCTGCATTGATGGATGATGAAACGTATAAGGATATAGAGAAGACTTTGTAAGTAACTTTCATTTAGTTCTGTTGTTCGTCCATTGTACCGGTCGGACGCATTTCTGTATCACGAATATGTTCTTTTACACAATAAAAGGTTCTTCTAAATTAAATGCTTCAGAAAAGGGTTTGATTCAGCCTAAAACAAAGTTAATCAAGTGATATACAATCAATTGTACGAAATACAAATGCATGAAACTAGACCAAAAAAATTCAAACAAAAGATGATGCAATATTCAGATCAATGTTTCGAGTTCGAGATCATTGTTTGAAACTATGGGTAAAGCCTACGGCACATGATGTTTATTTTCTTGCTGGTTTAGCTAATAGATCCATTGTGTTGCGTATTGCTTGTGGCTTCGTATGTATTAACTCATTTGCGAGTTAGCTTGATGCTTGATGAACAATATATGGACATACACATGTAAGATATTACATACAATAACATAAGAATTATATTGAGACAAGAAAAAATAGATCATAATATATATATATATATATGTGTGTGGTGTATGTATGTGTGTGTGCGTATATATATGTGTATATATATACATATATAATATATGTATATAATATATATATATATTGATAATATATTAGGTGCGCAACTAAGTTCTCGCTGTTATTTTGATAGCATTTTCATCAAAATAACAGCGAGAACTTAGTTGCGCACCTAATATATGCAGACTGCTAACATAATGTGATCTAGCAAAAAAACAAGCATTGTGTGTTGACTTAACTGTTTAGTTGCATACTGCAACGCATTCTTTTTTGTGAAACGAATAAATCTGGCAGAAAAAAAGTATCTGCTCCAAAAAGTATCTGCTCCGTGAACCGAGATATTAATCGTTGACCGACTATTCAAGTTAATAAATCTATCATGGCTATGAAAAAGTGAGAAGCTGGCATCTTATTTTAAAAAACCGAAAATTTTATTAACAATTCTCCTTGCATCCGTAACAGTTCTTTCCTATTAGGAAAGATATAATATAATTCTGTTAATTTAGTTAAAAAAAATAAAAATATGAGGTGCTAACTTCGCGTGGCATTTCAAGTTTCGGAAAAATTGATTATATTATGAAATTTTATGGTTCTCGAAGAATTATGTAGTTTCTGATATATTTTAGCAATAGTTCTTTAAAGACTCCTCTACATAGAAGTCGTAGGAAACTAACTAATCATAATCAAATACAAGGAGAATATTCTATTATGCTGATTCTACAATGAGTTGGTAGTCGGAAGTTTTAGTTTTAATCGATGATTGGCCAATCGGTTTTATTTGTACAAGTTTTGCTATACTATTGGTCAACTTCACCGATAAAACTTAGCGTTAGAATTGATCAGTTTCCTATGATTTCTGTGTAGAGGATCCTTAAGTATATTTAAATAAATTTTTTATCTGAGAGCTAGCATCTCAAGTTTCAAAAAAATTTATTTTTATTATGAAATTCTCTTATTCTCGAAGAGTTTTACAGTTTCTGATAAGTTTTAGTGACAGCTTCGGCCTTTAAATACTTTTAAACACTTTTTTAATATGAGCGCTGGAACTTCATCACAAACGAGTAAAATATCTCTTAACAGCCAGTTCCAGTCGACTTTTTGGTATTTTCCGATAATTCTGCAATAGTTCCGACACTTTCTATAGATTTTATTTGTAGTTTCAGTCTTCAAATATTTTAAAATAATTTTTTAATCTGAGCGCTGACATCGTAAGAATAAAGTATCTCCAGTCAAAAGCTGAAACTCTGAACAAAACTTATACAAAACGTTGGAACTATCGGGAAATGCCAAAAAGTCGGCTGGAACTGGCTGGTAAAGGGTTTCAGCACAAAGATGGTCATAACTGAATCGTGAAACGTGAGTCGTAGATTAACGCACAATGTTTTGGCCAATCTACAACTATGACTTACGTTCCACGCTCAATTATGGTTATCTTTGTGCTTAGGCTCAAAATCAAAATTTTTAGTCGTAATTCGTAAGATCTCGAGCAAATCGATCAATCACAATCAAAATTGCGATCTCATATTTTAAAACGCTCGACTGATTGATTTGCTTACAGTCTTATGATTACGACTAAAATTTTTATATGTGTAATAGCCATTCTATAATAAATCTAATAGTTACAAATCAGAAATTAGAAGTTAGAAATGGACCAATCACAGGCGTCAATTTTTAGCTTCTAACTTTTGATTTATGACTCATGGTAGAATGGCCGTTATGGTCTCCGTCTGGAGAGCCATAAGAAATTAACCAATTACAGTCGAATGCGAGGAGAATAATTGACTATGATTCGTCCATTTCTTATAGCCTAAGACTTAAAAACTTATTGTAGATATGCCTGGTAAAAAAATTTCGTTGAAATTATTCCATGTTTTGGAACATTTTAGTGAAATTTCTGAAAATTTGCTAAAATTTCACTGAAAATGAATTTTTCTGAAATTTTTGCCAAAATTTCGTTGAAATTTTGTTGAAAATGAACTTTTCAGCTAAAATTTTTCTGAAATGCTGAAATTTTGCCGAAAAGTATTTCAAAACATGGAATAATTTCAGTGAAATTTTTCCACTAGGACTGAGAACCATATAAATCTAAATTTTGTGTTTGTTTTATTTTTTCAAAGCGGAGGTACATTGCCGCTACCAGAAGATATGAACGCATTTGATGCAGAAGACAAATATGATATACTACTTACCGAGTCCATGTATATCCCTCCGGAAAAGAGATTAAAAAGTCAAACAGAAGAAGATGACGATATTTATTATTCACGTGGGTACGCCAATTATTTAGGCCCTCAATTAAATTTCCAGTATACCTTGGCAGAGAATGGTGGACAGGATTGGTCGGTAAGCAAACTTTATGTTATTTTATGTAATTTAAACTTTATGTATAATAATTTAAAATTTGTATTAAATTCAGAATTTATAAAATATTTATCCACAAAGTATGTTGAACTGTACTTATTTAATTGTTTTTATTTCACGAGTTAAATTGAAATCTATTATCACATAACATGTTCTTACTTGCAAATCAATTTTGTCCTTTAATGATAATTACAATTAGTTTTTATAATTTTTATATGGGATATTTCATGTAACTTGCAAACAATTTCTTGTATCATCTTATTCATTAAATTGTAAGAAGATAAAGTAAAATAATAAAGATGAAAAAGTAAGAGATTTTGCTTGGAAATGCTTGCTTTGATATCTAATTATTAATTGTATACTATACTGTTAAAAATACATAAGACTATTCTTTGTCGCTGTACTGAACTATACTTTCTGTCTCTTTAAATATATGGATATTTTCCATTTGATGACACAAATTGATATAAATCATTCTGGATATTATTATTTGAGTTATCGGAAACATTTAATAATGTTTGTATCGACTTGTGTCACAAAATGGAAAGCATTCATGTTTAATTCATTTTAAGTACAATTGTATATTAGTTTGACTACAAAGAATAGTTACCTTATGAATTTGCTTATTAGATTTGATCATTTAAACTTTCAAGTACAAGTTATCAGATTAATCTGTTTATATTGTAATCTTGTGTTTAATGTGTTTAACCAAATATTATATATCGCAGGTGTAAGATTTTTATGTAGTAGATAAATTGGTGCTAAATGTATCTTACGTATCAGTGTGATGATTTTCTGTTAACATTGATATAAACTAAACTATTTTATGAACCAAACTTTTATAATGTTGCATATAGTATGTATGATTCTTAGTATTATTTTTTTATATAGTTACAATAATTTAATATATTTATTTATCTGTTATTTTTTTCATGTAGTACTCTCAAAAATCGAAAAGAGTATTTCTAAAAATGGAAAAGACACTGCCTTTACGATTTACATGGGAACCAGCTGCATCCGGTTTATTTTTGCGTACAAAATTAGTTTTTGTATTAGAGCAATATAAAAACGATCCAGTAAGACGATGCCCTAATCATATAGCATCAACCAATTATATTAATCAATCAATAGATCCGGAAAGAATTAAACATGTAGTCCATTGTGTTAATCATGCCGCGAGTATCTACGAAGAAGAAAATGAACATCTTTCTATCTTAACACCGCTTTGTACACCCGAACCTGGCTCACAATATTTTCCAATGTGTTTTAAATTTTTTTGCAAAAATAGTTGTACATCCGGTATGAATCGTAGGGATACTGAGCTAGAATTCACTTTAGAAGATAAAAGAAAGCAAGTTTTAGCTCGCCAAACATTGGGAATTAAAATATGTAGTTGTCCCAAACGCGATAAACAAAAAAGCGAGACAGATCTGGAACGATCAATATCTGTCAAACGAGAATTTGTTTTAACATCGGGAAAAAAGTTACCGTCTTATGACACGCACGTTTATAAAGTCGAATTAAATATCGTCGGCAAAGAAAATTATTTATCAGTTTATAAACATGCATATGATATTATGGCCGGTCAAGCAGCGAGAACTGGTCAGCATGAATGTTTTAAACCGTATATGGATGAAATATCATGCAAAGTGCCTTTAAATCATTAATAATTTCAAATTTCAAATCCCGCTTTTGCACGACAGTTTTCGTTTAATAAAAAGAAATAGATTAAGTTTGAATAAATAAGATTTTTTTTTATTAAAAATATTTCGTTTTTGCTAATTAATTTTTTATTCTATAAGTATGCATGTGCATGTTATGTGATTTTACTATTATTCGATGTTCGTAATTAATGTTTACATATTATGTTTATATGTTAAATGCTGAAAATGTATTAACATAGTATTTTAATTAATGACTACTCTTTTTTTACGAGTTACAAAATGAAGTTAAAAAATAGTATTTGTTAAGTATGAAATTAAGTTAAATCTCCTGGATGGATATTCTATATTATACAGGATATTTGAAAATACATGAATTAAAGTCTTTGAGCAACTAACAAAGAAACACACACAAGTATCTTTCTTCTTTTTCAATGAGCTTTGCATATTATAATGTGTAATGTAAAACAACAAAATGAAAAGAAATATTTTTATAAGTATATGTATTTTATAAATAATTAATGCATATTAATGTCCATCAAAGTTAACTTTAATCTCAATTCAACTTACTTTTCATCTTTTCCTAATTTTTAGAACTAGAAAAAGATGAAGAGTAAGTTTTGAACAGAGATTGAAGTTAATCTATATTGATAGAAATAAAACAAATCCTTGACAGAAATCAAATTTTATTATTGTCTGAATAAAGTATGTGTATGTTCTTTTGTACGTAGTAAATATCTTTGCAATATCTATAGACTAAGTATGTCTTATTTTAAATAATAATTTTATTATTTTTTAGTTTTTACTAAAGGCGTATTCCAATATACATTGCCAGTACTGAAAATCTACAATATATAATAATGTGAATTATAGATTTTCAGTATTAGCAATGCATATTGGAACACGGCCTAACTTGTATTACTTAGTGTTATTAGAACTTAATTTTCCGTTGTGACTCGTAAATTTTGAAATATTCTGCGTGATGTTACAATAATATTAATTAAGATTTTAGCTCATTAATTAAGATTTTAAATAAGTACTTACGTAGTTAATTAAATCGAACCACAATTCGTAAATTATTATTATGGCGATCATCGATATTCGATTTTTTTTTATTTTTACAAAAACACTGACAATTGGCACAAATGACTGTCAAACAACAACTGAGCGTCCAAAATGGCTACAATTTTCATAGGTATCTTGCAAAACATGTACGATTGTAATACCAGAATGGGTTTTGATGAGTAATGCCATTTTCATGTTGAGGCTTAAAACTTTTCAAACGACCCTCGTACTTTATTATATTCGAAATAATTAACATATTACGTATTATTACATGTTAAATTGTATCAATGAAAAATAAATACTTTTGTTACTTTTTTATATAATTTTTATGTATATTTTTTCTATGTCCTTTCAATATACATTTTGCGCTAATTAAGTGTATAATAATAAATTTGTTGAAAATAACAAATGTATCGGTCTCTTCACATATATAATCTATCGTTTGCTCCATATTCTATTTGTATTTCAATGGCTTTCAACAATAATGTATTTGGCAATGGGGCAATATGCTGTGAAGATAATGTCGCGGAATTCTCGAGACTCGCTACGTGCCTTCGTAATTGTACTTCTGTACCATTGTCACCCCAAGCGTGCAATATCCATTCCCATGTGTTTGAATACGTCATCTTAGCAGGATGTGTCATCCATGCTATTTCATCTCCATACTATGTAAGAATAATACGGTTTTTATATTTCTGCAAAAGTTATTCCGCATATTTTTGTCTATGAACTAATATAAAGCATTTTCTAAGATAAAAATATATAGACTATATAATATGAATTCTTTACAAAACTTTATTATCAAAGTTTAATAATGCTAGATAAAGTAATCGAATCTTGATTCACATACACAGATATATTTTTTTATCTCGTACATTCAAAATACTTTTTCTCATCTTGTTTTGTTTTTATACACATGTATACAAATTGTATTGATACAAGATGATTTATTCTAAATTAAAAAATGACTATCTAAATTTTAATATGTATGTATTCTAAAAGAGTATATAAAATTTTTTCTATTTCTGTTGTATATATATTACAATTTTATACTAATACCAATATATACTGATACCAATATATACGAATATTTTTAATTAACATTAAGATTGACATCAAATTGTAATTGACTGGATAAAGTATACGGTAAATTTTATATACATTCAGATAAATATTTAATCCAAATGAAAGAATATCATTAGAAGTAATAAATATTTCTCCATATCAATATGATTAGATACGTACAATATAATTGAAACAACGAAATGATACAAACTTTATTTCGTTAAAGATAAAGATGTTATACCTGAAAGAAAAACATGTTGTTTCCATGATGGACGAAAGGAAGCGGAAGAGGAATTCTTGCGCTGCCAGAATAGAAATGAATTTGCGGCACCTTGTGATTCTTGATATGTTCCAGTAGAGAGTCGGACATCACTACTTCTGTACAAGATTGCAAAAGTGGACATGTCAGTTGTATACAAGACACAGAATCCGTGGAGCCACCCCAAATTGGCGTCTCAGGTAAACTTAGCGATTGGTGACTAGCATTCGCCGCAGATGATTCAACAATTTGCGAAGAGTCATTAATGCGAACTTCGCTGTCCTTCGACAATTCGCCGGTACTGGCTGATTTAGTGCGATCATTCAATCGCACACGTAAACTGTTAACATCTCCATTAGGAATCGCCACGGTTTCTTCCGATATGTCAGATACTCGAATTAGATTATCTACAGAGGCGGCTTTCTCTCTGCCTCCGAGCAACAATCTGGCTAATAAGAATTGTCTCGGTTTCAAAGCAGTACAATTGTTCTTTGATTGGTTTATAATTGGAGTCTCTTGCTTCTTGCTAGTTTTACCAAACAATTGATCACGCAAGTTACAGCGATCGGTTATAACAGATGTTTTGTCTATTTTCTCGTCATTATCCATGTTAAAGGCATCGCGAAGTGCTTTATGCAATTTATCTGCAAGAAGACATCGGCCTTGGCCAAGCCGGACTCTACAGACCGGACAACGCGTCGTTTTCGGCCTGCAGACGACGCACAGAATGTGACCATGTACACATTGTGAGACTGGAGGCGCAGCGCTTTCTAAGCAAATCGGGCATTCCAAGGCACGGACCTAAAAAGGAAAATTTTATGACAAACACATCCTTGATGCTTCATTCGATAAAAAGAAGTTTTATTTTTAATTAGTATTTAAAAAATTTAATTGTGTTACACTGGTATAGAGAGAAAAAATTATGTTTATGTAGCTTGTATTATTATGTAGTTTAATTTTATAATATTAATTTCTTGGATTTAATAATATTAGGTGTTGGAATTAATTCGTAGCGTTTTACAAGTGATGGGAAGTACTTTCATTAATGTATTTTTTAATGCTCATGTGAAATAAATAACATTCTTTCATTAAAAACGCTACGAATTAATTCCAACACCTAATAGATTAACCAGTTAATGATAGAAGACTAATAATGAGAATTCAAATTTTATATTATTCAATTCATGAATGATATAAAAAATAAAATGATTATTAAAACGATAATCGCTCATTTAATAAATGATATAAAAATAAGAAAAAAATAAAACAGTAACTCCATATTTTGAATTATAGAATGTGCATGCGCACCGTTCCTGATAATGCATTTGCAAGATTTCTGGCTATATTCGGAAGTGGACCCTTCAGAGCTAACCCACTATCATTTTGTTCCTCTTTTTGATGCGTGTACCTCCAAATAAAAAAATTTAAATCTCGTACATCTTCCTTATTATGAATTAAATTAGCAACGTCCTTGATCTTTAGCCCCAATAAATCGGTGTCGTCAATGCTCAATAAACAATCACCCGCTCTGATGGAGCATAATAAGAAAACAATTTATGTGAAATTAATTTACGCAAAAATATACTTATACTTGATTTAATATATAAAATTATGTGTTATATCAATATATATCTTCAAAAAATATATATATATATACATTTTAAACTTTTGTATCTATGATATACTCAGTAGTTTTTAAAATGAAGTAAAACTCACCTTAATCCTGTTAAGTCAGCAGGACTATTACTCTCAACATAACCGACCCACGGATACGGATCCCATTTTGATTTGGTCAAATGAAATCCATAAGATTTACCATGTATATATGATTCCACATTCCCTTTCCGCATTTTAAGAACTATTTTTCCTGGCGGAAGTAAATCTTCTTTGGGCAAAGACATCACGATTTTCACGCCTGCCGCTTTCGTCAAAACCTCAGAATACGAAAAATGCGACATGTTTTTTGCACTTTATTATTATTATTATTATTAGTTTTATTAATACTGTATATATATATGAAGAGTAAAAGTTATTTTACATAACATTCTTCAACTTCACTTTCAACCACATGAATTTTTCTTAACAACAGAGTATAACATACGAATAAATTCAAATAAACATTCGCAATTTATTCATAGACTTTATCGCTCAATACGTGTTAATTCATTTTGATCTTCAAAGTACCTTGAGCAAGAGCAGTACTGTTGTGGAAGCACTGAGTCGCGTCTGATCTCTTAGCGAAAGAGAAAAGTCACGTACATGTTTACCTTCACCCATTTACACATTCTTGACATTGAATCTTACGTCATATTACGATGAGACGCACATCGTTTTCTTTTTTTATTCTAATATACATCAATGTTTCGGAAATATTTTCAATGAAAATTGCATTTTGTACAGCCATACATTATATTGTAATTTATATAATATATACATACTTAACAGTCTTTATAATATGAAAATGGAGTAATACTTTAATTAATTAAGATTCTTAATACTTTACAATGGCAAAAATTAAACGTATTAATGTAAACGTTAACGCAACGTTTACATTGTTATAACGCAGAAACAAATAACATATTAATAATATATTTTGTATCAGTTTTCATTTGAAGTAAATAGAAGTATAAGGGAATGTATTATTCTGCTTAATATATATGTATAGTATATATACATACATACACACACATACACACACGCGCGCGCGCGCATATATATACACATATATATGACGGGTGTTACAGCCAAAGCGTTAACTCAATAAGGACAGGTTGTTTCATCTTTTGGTAAATTTTACCTATTGGGTAAGTAGCAAGATTACCTAGTCACATGCGTGGATTATCAGATTTACCTCACAGGTAAAATTTGCCAAAAGGTGAAACAACCGGCCTTAAAATGTATACACTTCTTACTGTAGTCAAGGTATACATTTACTAAAATTAACACTTTAACTGTGACATAAAAAAAACATAATTCTTTGTACAACGTTTTAATACAATTAATACGTAATATGTATCTTAAATTCTCAATTACATGGTATTGTTACATTGGAAGAACATACCGAGACTGTCATTAGCAGGCCTAGATTAAAATGGCAAACAAAACAATTGATTTAATATGCATTGTAGATAAAAATGTATTCATGTTATATAAATCATGATATGATTGGAAGATCAAGTGTAGAAAAATTTTAACATAAAAAATATTCAATAAGAAAAAATTCCTGTATTACATAATGTAATATGATCAACATCATTCAAAGAATCTACTATTAAAATTCAATGAAATGATGTACCTTTTTTTTCCAATGGAATAAATAAAAATGGGTTTTTATTTCCAATGGGATAAATAAAAAAAACTGTATTCTTCTATGATTGAAAATAGTATAAAGGCCTACTAATCATTAACATTCCATTTACAATATATAAAAAATCTTATTTTATAAAAATTAACTAATTATTTAAAATCAATTATTTATAACAATCAATTATTAAAAAATAGATACAATATCAAGAGGTATCAATCTCATTTTTAATTGTTTACGTCTAAAGCTAGCTTTAATTATAGATAAGTACATAATTGTTTAAAATAAAATAGTATGAATGTTGCATGACGGAGAAGATAATCTTACATATTCACGAGTATAAAAATCTCAATATTGATAAGCATAAAAATAGATGATTAACTTCCTACTGATATAATATGTTAAGACATTGGCTCAGTGTATGCAAAGTGGTATGCGCCATAGCTTTGAGAACTAAGAGATCAGAGTCCAGATGTAAATCCGAGTTTTCAATAGATTGTGCTAGGGCAAGATTGTGCTTCTCCACCTTTCTCAATTGTTCCTGGCAATTGGCAAAGGCATCCAATACTTCCAGCTTAACGACAGGATTCCTACTCGAATTTCCAGAATGTTCTCGTGGTGGCAATGGAGGATGGCTGCTGGCTATCGCTCTAGTATACATTTCTGTGACTGCTCGTAACTTATCGACCCATTCCTGGCGTGCTCGTGCATCTGTGGCTCGTAGTTTGATCATGTCACCTGAAAAGATATTGAAAACTTAATAATCAGATTAAATCAAATATCCATATTTATTATAAGAAAAACAATCAGTAATGATTTGATTTAATCAGATATATACCAGTAGCAGAATTGACGGTGAATGTGTTAGAATCTTCGTCACTGGGGGCTATTACAGCTCCTGCTAGATAAATTGAACACCGTGGCCTTTGATTCTTCTCAGATTCGCTGAGAAAGTAATGCAACTCGCCGGTCTCTGGACTCAAAATAAACCAACGGTATTGCCAGCCCTTCATGGCATTCGTATATTTGTGTAGCAAACCCTCGTAAGGGTGTCTCGTTTGTACGTTCATTGTTTATTACTCTCGCTTTTTAATTGGAAGCCTTTTACTTGATGAACAGCAGGACTTTCGCGCGAGATATGTCATTTGAGTTAAAGCGATCAGTCAGCGCTCGGTCAGCCGATATCTAGAGAGAGGTTAGGTTATCGTAAAAAAAAAAAGAAAAAGGTTAAGATTCCGTCATCTATTGCAATCCATTGTCATGCTGTGTATTGTGAAACTATGGAAGAAAACACCATGACTGTGAATACGCAGCAATTTACATATTCTATCGTTTCACTTATGACCAGCTACTTCAATCTTACGAATAATCCAATATTTCCTTAAAATTCTTTTATTTATACGAAACAATTAGATGAGTAGGTACTGCCCATCGAACAATTAAACATGATTGGTTGGATTCATAGGTAAAAATCAATGAGCGCGTAAGTTGACAAAGCAGACTAGCTGCTCATCAAGTAAATGAACATAATTGGTTGTTATTTATAGGTCCAACCAATCATATTCAATCACCTGATAAGCATGCCGCTTTGCCGGCTAGAACTCGCCCAATGATGTTGTATATACATAAAACGCCCAATTATTTGTACATACATAAAAAAATAATATATATTATATATATCATTTATATCATAATATGCGATATGTAATAATATAATCTTTTATTTAAAATACATAAAAGTGGCTCAAAGAAGTACTCAAGAAAAAATAATTCTAAAAAATTATTAAAATTAATAAATATATAGGAAAAAACAATACTATGAGAGAATAATATATTTCGATTATTTTTTTATTAAGAAAAATATAGTCTCTTCTTATAAAAGACAATTTTAAACTTAAATATTCATAGCAAAAAAGCGTCTTCGCAAATATAAAATAAACATAGAAATAAAACTGATCCTCGAAAAACAAAATATGATAACAGTAGACTGAAACATCAAATAAAAAGTAAGTTAAAAATAATAATCAAATACGTAATTATGCCCACTGTTTAAAATACATAAATGGCAATGCAGTCAAATCCTTAAGATCAAAAATTATCTTAATTCTACACAAGATTCACATAATCTATCAAATACATAATCTATCAAATATAGTAAATTAAAATTTTTAATTTAGAAGACTACACGAGACCGTGTTTAATTAGCATGGCACGAACTTCTGGTACTTCGATTTTATAATAACCATCTTCAGAATATTCGACAATTTTAATTTTGATGAATGAATTTTCCGTTATTAATTCCTTTAATTTTTTCTGTACCGCTTCTGAATACTGTCCATTATGGTCGACTGGTCCTAAATCTGTAACACAATAGATAGAAGTTTGAATAAAAGAATTATCTTTAAGTTAAGATGGAATGATACGATGTTCAATTTCTTAAATAATAAACATACATGTATGTTGTTATGCTTGCTTTAATGCATATAGTTTGACATTTGACAAATAACTATGAAATTATTTCTTCAGCAATTATTTCTTTTGATTGTGCTTACAAGGAAATAAACTATAAAGTAATTGACGCGAAGCTCGAAAACACTTATAAAAGCTCTTTATTAATTTAGAAATTATAAAAAATTTACGCAAAAATATTATTAAAGTATAATGTATATCAGCGCTTAATATATGAACGAATTGTAACATACATCAGAACAAGCATGTCTATATGCATGCTTGTCATTCAAGAAATCGAATAACATAATTCCACCTTTATTAACAACTTTGATACTCACTGACAAGATTACACATATTAGCAAATGCTCGAGGTAAAATGAAGTCTTTGGGCATTAATCTTATATCCTTATGCTCTACTAACTCTATATTCCCATAATCAATAAAAAAAATTTGAGCTGTCCTATGCGATTCTTTAGGATTGAGACAAACTGCCCGATACCAAATCCCGTCATACAATGCCAAACATAATTCTTGCGTTCTTGGAATATAATACTCCATTTTTTCACAATACTCTTTCAACTACAATAAAATAAAATTATACATTGTTGTATGATAATAAATACTTCGTAATAACACATCATTTACCATTGCCGGCATCACTTCGAAGATATGAGTCATTAATTCAAAATCTTCAGGACCAATCATATATGACGTTACATCCTCCTTCGCTACATATACTACCAATGCATTCACTGTATCACCCACATGTCCTAAACTTGCTAGTTTGATGTCATTGAACATATAGCATGTGTTATCTGTAAAAAATTCTAAATTTGCAATTCTTTATAAAACATAAAATGTACATATATTACGAATATATGGCAATATATTAGGTGTTGGAATTAATTCGTAGCGTTTTACATGAAAGAATGTTATTTATTTCACATGAGCATTAAAAAATACATTAATGAAAGTACTTCCCATCACTTGTAAAACGCTACGAATTAATTCCAACACCTAATATATATATATATATGCGCGCGCGCGCGCGCGTGTGTGTGTATGTATGTATGTATGTATGTATGTATGTATGTATGTATGTATGTATGTATGTATGTATGTATGTATGTATGTATGTATGTATGTATGTATGTATGTATGTATGTATGTATGTATGTATGTATGTATGTATGTATGTATGTATGTATGTATGTATGTATGTATGTATGTATGTATGTATGTATGTATGTATGTATGTATGTATATATGTATGTATGTATGCATGTATGTATGTATATATACACATATAAAATGATCGATGTACTTGAAGTACAAAGAAAAATGTAATACATCGATGAATTTTTTAGTGAATAAAAATTATCTTACATGTTAAAATTTTTAAGGGTTCCTTACATTAAGGGAATTACTATTGAAAGATAATTAAGTAGCAACATAATGTATTGAAATTCTGTGTATAAATTGTGATGAGAAACAAATATTACGTTATTTTCTAAAAATATAATTTGTGATTAATTACCATTATTATTTGCTTGTTTCCATCCTGGGATTAATAGCTGATTGATTTTATCATTAACACATTCTCCCGTATCAGCAATCGTCAAACGAACTCCATCCTTGGATAAACCCTCAAATGTACATATTAGAGGCACTTCTGTGCCTGATATATGGCGAAGATACATGTCAACTTCTTGATTCATGGGTACATCACGAGGTACATCTTTTAAGATTACTTTTACCGCACAACTTTGTTGCTATAACAAGCATATAGACTTTGATATTCAAAATAACATGTATTTTTTTAATTAATAAAAATAATGAATTTTCATATTATATCTTAAATCTATGTTGCATTATGTTATGTTGCGTTTTATATTCTTTAATCCAACTTTTATATCGTTAATTTTATGTTTCGCTTTTGCATTTTTGTATCAAACAAATGTTAATTCTCTCTTTTCTGATAAGTGTTAGAGCAGCAGATTTTGTTGATGCCTTACCATTTTGTGCACTTATACTCTTAATTTTTCCCATCAAACTCTATAATCGCTATGTTATTTATTTTGTAATTAATGTACAAATAAATTGAAATTGAAATTAAATAATTCTATTTTTGGTCAAAGTGGATTTTAACGTTTAATAATACTAAATACAAATTTTTTGCAAATATATTTCAGTTTTATAAACTGAATGTTTTTTTTATTGTCTTAATATGCACATCAGTACCTGTGAATGATATGGCATGACTTTAAGATCTTTTATGTCAATTTCAGTTAGGTTACCGAAATCAATATATACTATCTGAGCTTTATTGTTCTGTGTCTTAAGTACCATTGCACGGTAATTGTTACCATCTTCTTCGAATGGCGCAATCACTACTTCTTTATCAGATGGAGGTTCGGTTAGGTATGGTGCTGCAAGTGAATAAAATAATTTGCAATTCTTTATATAATTGTCAATTTATCTCATTATATTATTCACTGATTTTACCTGTTTGTGCATATTGCGCAACAGATTGCATAACATTATTATAATATTCTACATCCACTTCTTCTAAAGAGCGTGCAAACATACAATAATGATTTCGATAACTTGTAAGACATATCTAAAATCAGTCAACACAGAAATAATAAAACTTCAATCAATAATAAAGCAATAAATATATTGATATGTTATCGTTTATTTGCTACAACATAATTAAAAATAAAATTAAAAAATTAAAAAATTATAATAAAAAAATCACTTTTATAAATCACATTATTTATAAAAAGGGGACAGGAACATTAAAAAAAAAAAACATGTAGAAGTACATATTTTTATTCTACAATTAGTTTTTACATTATTAATTGCATTTTAAATTTAATAATTTAAAATATTTGAATTTATCTTCTGAAAAACTTTTTTTTAAGTTATATTATGTTGTAGTAAATAAGTGATATTATACCTTAGATCCATTCTTTAACTCAAAATTTGATAAATTTGTCGGTTTCCAGGTCTTTAGTACAGCCTGTATCACTTCAGAGTTTACATATATTTGTATCTCGAGACTTTTTTGTTTGTTGCTATTCTCATTTACAATTGATGTAAATTCGTAATTGTGGTTCATCTTGTAACATAATACACAATAAAAAACTGTATTTGTATCTATAACTTGTGTCAGTAGACAAAATACTTCAAAGATACTTACTTCCAATTTGACAGTAGAATGATTTATTTCGCACATTACTCCAAAGGCACAAATATTCAAATATTTTTTGGGACATGGTACAATTTCATTTACTTGAAGAATTCTTGCCTCGTCTATTGCAAAAATGGAATCGGGATACGTCGAAATATAAACCGCAAACTAATTCTTCTGCTTTTGGTCTAAAAAATAAAATACTTCAAGTAACGAAAAAGCATTATCAGTTTAAATTGGATCTTAAGCCGGTATTCATAGTTGAGTATATATTTCAGATTGTCTTAAGTACAATCCTAAGATGTCATAAGCCAATCAGAGATTCTTATTAACATCATAAAATATTAGTTAAGACGATCTTGAAATAATGGACTATGAATGAATGCCGGCCCCTTAATGCTGAAATATTTCAGTGTGAATTTATATATTTCTACAACTATGCACTGAAATCTCATTAACAATCTTTAAACGCAATCTTAAATCAAATTGAAGCAGTAATATCAAATTAAATTCAAAGTAATTTGATAAGACTGATAATAACAAGCATAGAAAAGCTGTAAATAATCTGATAATTAAAATCTTAAAAAGCTGTGAATTTATTATGAAAAATATCATCTCAACCAAAATACCAACATGGATCTCCCCATGACAGATGTCTTAACCAATTTGACCAGTAAGGCTGTGATGATATTTTGTCGCAATAACAAATATATATAAGAAAATATTATAATAGTATAACATTTGTTAAAGATACATGAAATAAACAAAATGTTGTAAGATCATAATAAATAATAAAGACAAATAAAATACCCTATTTATTCCAATCTACGCTTAATGATATTCAGCAAATGTTAAAAAATTTATACTTATAAATTTTATGCATATACATACTTGTAATCTGCAGGTATTTGTATTTTTGAACATTCCTCTTGTATATCTTCGAAGATCATTGTTACTTCAGTACTGAAAACTTGTGGCAGCAAAGTTACGCTATAAACATTCTTTTGCGTGGATTCAAAAAATTGTATAAAACCGTCAATTTGCAACTCTGAACTATTTTGTGTCAAATCAGCCAAAGCATCTAAGATGCTAGATATTTGAATCGTGGAAGGATTAGTACTTTTATTTGGTGGTACCTTCTTTTGCGGTAATAATTTTTTCTTTGTACCGTTTGAAACACTTTCTGTAGATGAAGATAAATTTTTTGCAGTAGATTGCTCTTCTTCTACTTCTACTATTATTGTTTTCTCAGAATTTAAAGTCAACATTCTAACAGAAATTTTCTCGCCTTGCTGTAGATCTTTATATTTATCCCTTGTGCCTTGCGTCAAGCGAATTTTTCTAGCAAACTTAGGAAATTTGATCAGATCACCAATATCTTTGATCTCACTACTTTTTTCTAGTATCTCATAATTACCAAAGTCAATAAAATGGACCTTAGTAGGATTCAGAGATGTTACCATAGCTCTTTGCCAAACAGTTTCATGTAAAACGCCATAAATCTCACCAATGACCGGCTGCATATTACGTGATTTTCTTGCGATATCTTGTAATTTCGTCATTAAGTTCATACGTGCATCTGTATCCTCTAATTTATATATCCAATACTCATTATTATCTACTGGTATTATAACTTCCACAGTTATGAATTTTGTTTTTGACAACTGTGTATCTTTGTAAAAAGCTAAATCGTTGTTCACCGAACTATTACTGGAAATACTTCCATTTCTATTAGTATTTTCTCTGCCATTATAATCGGAGTCTTTGTCACTTTGGAAGCTATTCCTTTGAGAATCATTTCTATCATTATTGTAAGTTTTATCTCTTATATTGCTATTATTATCATGTCTTTCTTTAAGATTAGTCTTTTTTGAATCGTTTTGATAATTACGGCTATATTGATTTCGGCTAAATGATGTTGGGGAGCATCCATTTTTTTTTTTTGATTGATCAATACTTTCGTTAGTATTATTATGTCCGCGTAATCGATGCTGTTGAGAAAATTCTTTAGTGTTTGTGGCATTTACTACAGGTTGATCCGCCATTTTAGTTTGAAATTCATTAATATTACTAACACGTTGAGATGCAGATATGTGTTTATCCTTAATATTGTTGATAGACTTATAAGTAGCTTCTATATTATTTTCATGCTCATTAATATTTTCACTCGTATTATTCGAATTTTCAATTTGCATCACACTAAACGTATTAGGCCGTCGTAATTTCACATCACCAGATTTAATTTGTTTATCAACATTTGAGATTGTCTTTTTTATTTGATTTGCATCTTGATTAATTTGCAAAGATGATATATCATTAATTTCTTCCACTAATGCCCTGTGAAAAAATGTATAAATAAAATATATCTAAGAAAATGTATAATTTTAATTTGTTACAATTAACAGAATGGAAATTAAAGAAATTAAATAAATATGATTTTTAACATATATATATATATAATAAAAACATATCAATATATAAAAAAAAACTATTTTTAAAACTAACATAAAAAAATATGGATAAGGAGATTTGTATGTGTAAAAAATTTATTTAACAATAGTTATTAGAGGTAGCTCAATAACATAAAACATAAATGGGAAGGAGCATACAGATATAATAACTTATATAAATTTGTTTATCAGAATTTGGCAATCCCGTGGTTAACATACGGTGATCAAGAAATAAGATTTAATTTCATATGTCAAAAAGATCGAGGAATCAGAATAATTTTCAAATATAAAAATATTCCTAAAGTTCATATATACTTCGACATCTTAATTAGTGTTCTATTATTTAACATCTCGCATTCATTTATTGTACTGATGATGGCCAAGACTTGGCCGAAACATTTACATTTTTAATTGAAAATATACGAGTTTGGCAAAAAACTTTTTGTATATATGGCTGTATGCTTCTTCCCATTTATGAAAAAATTTATTATTTTATTGCATAAATTTAAGTGTATAAGTTTAAGTTTATAAATATATAATTATATATAATCATCTAAGTTTATAAATATATAAGTTTAATATCAATATATATGTATATATATATATATATATAATTACGGAATACGTTCGCATTCAGTCTGATGCTGTCGCCCACCTTCCATTTGG